>JAVRKA010000522.1:0-93527 GCA_034508555.1 Venustoraphidia nigricollis
AGATATGTCGATAGGCATTTCAGAATATAGGTGCTGATAGGCATTTCAGATGTAGGTGTCCGATAGGCATTTCAGATATATGTGTCGATAGGCATTTCAGATATAGGTGTCGATAGGCATTTCAGATATAGGTGTCGATAGGCATTTCAGATATAGGTGTCGATAGGCATTTCAGATATAGGTGTCGATAGGCATTTCAGATATAGGTGCCGATAGGCATTTCAGATTATAGTTGCCGATTGGCATTTTAAAAATAGGTGCCGATAGGCATTTCAGATATAGAAGCCGATAGGCATTTCAAATATAGGTGCCGATAGGCATTCCAGATATGGTTGCCGATAGGCATTTCAAATATAGATGCTGATAGGCATTTCAGATGTAGTTTCCGATAGGCATTTCAAAAATAGGTGTCGATAGGCATTTCAGATATAGGTGTCGATAGGCATTTCAGATATAGGTGTCGATAGGCATTTCAGATATAGGTGTCGATAGGCATTTCAGATATATAGGTGACAGATAGGCATTTCAGATATAGGTGTCGATAGGCATTTCAGATATAGGTGCCGATAGGCATTTCAGATATAGTTGCCGATAGGCATTTCAGATATAGGTGCCGATAGGCATATCAGATATGGTTGCCGATAGGCATTTAAAATATAGGTGCCGATAGGCATTTCCAATATAGATGTGGATAGGAATTTCAGATATAAATGCCGAAAGGCATTTCAGATATAGGTGCCGATAGGCATTTCTGATGTGGTTGCCAACAGGCATTTCAAATATAGGTGCTGATAGGCATTTCAGATGTAGTTTTCGATAGGCATTTCAAAAATAGGTGCCGATAGGCATTTCAGATATAGGTGCCGATAGGCATTTCAGATATAGTTGCCGATTGGCATTTTTAAAATAGGTGCCGATAGGCATTTCAGATATAGAAGCCGATAGGCATTTCAAATATAGGTTCTGATAGGCATTTCAGATGTAGTTTCCGATAAGTATTTCAAAAATAGATACCGATAAGCATTTCAGATATAGGTGCCGATAGGCATTTCAGATATAGTTGCCGATTGGCATTTTAAAAATGGGTGCCGATAGGCATTTCAGATATAGAAGCCAATAGGCATTTCAAATATAGGTGCCGATAGGCATTCCAGATATGGTTGCCGATAGGCATTTCAAATATAAGTGCTGATAGGCATTTCAGATGTAGTTTCCTATAGTCATTTCAAAAATAGGTGCCGATAGGCATTTCAGATATAGGTGCCGATAGGCATTTCAGATATAGTTGCCGATTGGCATTTTAAAAATAGGTGCCGATAGGCATTTCAGATATAGAAGCCGATAGGCATTTCAAATATAGGTGCCGTTAGGCATTCCAGATATGGTTGCCGATAGGCATTTCAAATATATGTGCTGATAGGCATTTCAGATGTAGTTTCCGATAGTCATTTCAAAAATAGGTGTCGATAGGCATTTCAGATATGGGTGTCGATAGGCATTTCAGATATAGGTGTCGATAGGCATTTCAGATATAGGTGTCGATAGGCATTTCAGATATAGGTGTCGATAGGCATTTCAGATATAGGTGTCGATAGGCATTTCAGATATAGGTGTCGATAGGCATTTCAGATATAGGTGTCGATAGGCATTTCAGATATAGGTGTCGATAGGCATTTCAGATATAGGTGTCGATAGGCATTTCAGATATAGGTGCCGATAGGCATTTCAGATATAGTTGCCGATTAACATTTTAAAAATAGGTGCCGATAGGCATTTCAGATATAGAAGCCGATAGGCATTTCAAATATAGGTGCCGATAGGCATTCCAGATATGGTTGCCGATAGGCATTTCAAATATAGGTGCTGATAGGCATTTCAGATGTAGTTTCCAATAGGCATTTCAAAAATAGGTGTCGATAGGCATTTCAGATATAGGTGTCGATAGGCATTTCAGATATAGGTGTCGATAGGCATTTCAGATATAGGTGTCGATAGGCATTTCAGATATAGGTGTCGATAGGCATTTCAGATATAGGTGTCGATAGGCATTTCAGATATAGGTGTCGATAGGCATTTCAGATATAGGTGTCGATAGGCATTTCAGATATAGGTGTCGATAGGCATTTCAAATATAGGTGTCGATAGGCATTTCAGATATAGGTGTCGATACGCATTTCAGATATAGGTGCCGAAAGGCATTTCAGTTATAGTTGCCGATTGGCATTTTAAAAGTAGGTGCCGATAGGCATTGCAAATATAGAAGCCGATAGGCATTTCAAATATAGGTGCCGATAGGCATTCCAGAAATGGTTGCCGATAGGCATTTCAAATATAGGTGCTGATAGGCATTTCAGATGTAGTTTCCGATAGGCATTTCAAAAATAGGTGTCGATAGGCATTTCAGATATAGGTGTCGATAGGCATTTCAGATATAGGTGTCGATAGGCATTTTAGATATAGGTGTCGATAGGCATTTCAGATATAGGTGTCGATAGGCATTTCAGATATAGGTGTCGATAGGCATTTCAGATATAGGTGTCGATAGGCATTTCAGATATAGGTGTCGATAGGCATTTCAGATATAGGTGCCGATAGGCATTTCAGATATAGTTGCCGATTGGCATTTTAAAAATAGGTGCCGATAGGCATTTCAGATATAGAAGCCGATAGGCATTTCAAATATAGGTGCCGATAGGCATTCCAGATATGGTTGCCGATAGGCATTTCAAATATAGGTGCTGATAGGCATTTCAGATGTAGTTTCCGATAAGCATTTCAAAAATAGGTGTCGATAGGCATTTCAGATATAGGTGTCGATAGGCATTTCAGATATAGGTGTCGATAGGCATTTCAGATATAGGTGTCGATAGGCATTTCAGATATAGGTGTCGATAGGCATTTCAGATAAAGGTGCCGATAGGCATTTCAGATATAGTTGCCGATTGGCATTTTAAAAATAGGTGCCGATAGGCATTTCAGATATAGAAGCCGATAGGCATTTCAAATATAGGTGCCGATAGGCATTCCAGATATGGTTGCCGATAGGCATTTCAAATATAGATGCTGATAGGCATTTCAGATGTAGTTTCTGATAGGCATTTCAAAAATAGGTGTCGATAGGCATTTCAGATATAGGTGTCGATAGGCATTTCAGATATAGGTGTCGATAGGCATTTCAGATATAGGTGTCGATAGGCATTTCAGATATAGGTGTCGATAGGCATTTCAGATATAGGTGTCGATAGGCATTTCAGATATAGGTGTCGATAGGCATTTCAGATATAGGTGTCGATAGGCATTTCAGATATAGGTGTCGATAGGCATTTCAGATATAGGTGCCGATAGGCATTTCAGATATAGTTGCCGATTGGCATTTTAAAAATAGGTGCCGATAGGCATTTCAGATATAGAAGCCGATAGGATTTTCAAATATAGGTGCCGATAGGCATTCCAGATATGGTTGCCGATAGGCATTTCAAATATAGGTGCTGATAGGCATTTCAGATGTAGTTTCCGATAGGCATTTCAAAAATAGGTGTCGATAGGCATTTCAGATATAGGTGTCGATAGGCATTTCAGATATAGGTGTCGATAGGCATTTCAGATATAGGTGTCGATAGGCATTTCAGATATAGGTGTCGATAGGCATTTCAGATATAGGTGTCGATCGGCATTTCAGGTATAGGTGTCGATAGGCATTTCAGATATAGGTGTCGATAGGCATTTCAGATATAGGTGCCGATAGGCATTTCAGATATAGTTGCCGATTGGCATTTTAAAAATAGGTGCCGATAGGCATTTCAGATATAGAAGCCGATAGGCATTTCAAATATAGGTGCCGATAGGCATTTCAGATATGGTTGACGATAGGCAATTCAAATATAGGTGCTGATAGGCATTTCAGATGTAGTTTCCGATAGGCATTTCAAAAATAGGTGTCGATAGGCATTTCAGATATAGGTGTCGATAGGCATTTCAGATATAGGTGTCGATAGGCATTTCAGATATAGGTGTCGATAGGCATTTCAGATATAGGTGTCGATAGGCATTTCAGATATAGGTGTCGATAGGCATTTCAGATATAGGTGTCGATAGGCATTTCAGATATAGGTGTCGATGGGCATTTCAGATATAGGTGCCGATAGGCATTTCAGATATAGTTGCCGATTGGCATTTTAAAAATAGGGGCCGATAGGCATTTCAGATATAGAAGCCGATAGGCATTTCAAATATAGGTGCCGATAGGCATTCCAGATATGGTTGCCGATAGGCATTTCAAATATAGGTGCTGATAGGCATTTCAGATGTAGTTTCCGATAGGCATTTCAAAAATAGGTGTCGATAGGCATTTCAGATATAGGTGTCGATAGGCATTTCAGATATAGGTGTCGATAGGCATTTCAGATATAGGTGTCGATAGGCATTTCAGATATAGGTGTCGATAGGCATTTCAGATATAGGTGTCGATAGGCATTTCAGATATAGGTGTCGATAGGCATTTCAGATATAGGTGTCGATAGGCATTTCAGATATAGGTGCCGATAGGCATTTCAGATATAGTTGCCGATTGGCATTTTAAAAATAGGTGCCGATAGGCATTTCAGATATAGAAGCCGATAGGCATTTCAAATATAGGTGCCGATAGGCATTCCAGATATGGTTGCCGATAGGCATTTCAAATATAGGTGCTGATAGGCATTTCAGATGTAGTTTCCGATAGGCATTTCTAAAATAGGTGTCGATAGGCATTTCAGATATAGGTGTCGATAGGCATTTCAGATATAGGTGTCGATAGGCATTTCAAATATAGGTGCCGATAGGCATTTCAGATATAGTTGCCGATTGGCATTTTAAAAATAGGTGCCGATAGGCATTTCAGATATAGAAGCCGATAGGCATTTCAAATATAGGTGCCGATGGGCATTCCAGATATGGTTGCCGATAGGCATTTCAAATATAGGTGCTGATAGGCATTTCAGATGTAGTTTCCGATAGGCATTTCAAAAATCGGTGTCGATAGGCATTTCAGATATAGGTGTCGATAGGCATTTCAGATATAGGTGTCAATAGGCGTTTCAGATATAGGTGTCGATAGGCATTTCAGATATAGGTGTCGATAGGCATTTCTGATGTGGTTGCCGATAGGCATTTCAAATATAGGTGCTGATAGGCATTTCAGATGTAGTTTTCGATAGGCATTTCGAAAATAGGTGCCGATAGGCATTTCAGATATAGGTGCCGATAGGCATTTCAGATATAGTTGCCGATTGGCATTTTTAAAATAGGTGCCGATAGGCATTTCAGATATAGATGCCGATAGGCATTTCAAATTTAGGTTCTGATAGGCATTTCAGATGTAGTTTCCGATAAGTATTTAAAAAATAGATACCGATAGGCATTTCAGATATAGGTGCCGATAGGCATTTCAGATATAGTTGCCGATTGGCATTTTAAAAATGGGTGCCGATAGGCATTTCAGATATAGAAGCCGATAGGCATTTCAAATATAGGTGCCGATAGGCATTCCAGATATGGTTGCCGATAGGCATTTCAAATATAAGTGCTGATAGGCATTTCAGATGTAGTTTCCGATAGGCATTTCAAAAATAGGTGCCGATAGGCATTTCAGATATAGGTGCCGATAGGCATTTCAGATATAGTTGCCGATTGGCATTTTAAAAATAGGTGCCGATAGGCATTTCAGATATAGAAGCCGATAGGCATTTCAAATATAGGTGCCGATAGGCATTCCAGATATGGTTGCCGATAGGCATTTCAAATATAGGTGCTGATAGGCATTTCAGATGTAGTTTCCGATAGGTATTTCAAAAATAGGTGTCGATTGGCATTTCAGATATAGGTGTCGATAGGCATTTCAGATATAGGTGTAGATAGGCATTTCAGATATAGGTGTCGATAGGCACTTCAGATATAGGTGTCGATAGGCATTTCAGATAAAGTTGCCGAATGGCATTTTAAAAATAGGTGCCGATAGGCATTTCAGATATAGAAGCCGATAGGCATTTCAAATATAGGTGCCGATAGGCATTCCAGATATGGTTGCCGATAGGCATTTCAAATATAGGTGCTGATAGGCATTTCAGATGTAGTTTCCGATAGGCATTTCAAAAATAGGTGTCGATAGGCATTTCAGATATAGGTGTCGATAGGCATTTCAGATATAGGTGTCGATAGGCATTTCAGATATAGGTGTCGATAGGCATTTCAGATATAGGTGTCGATAGGCATTTCAGATATAGGTGTCGATAGGCATTTCAGATATAGGTGTCGATAGGCATTTCAGATATAGGTGTCGATAGGCATTTCAGATATAGGTGCCGATAGGAATTTCAGATATAGTTGCCGATTGGCATTTTAAAAATAGGGGCCGATAGGCATTTCAGATATAGAAGCCGATAGGCATTTCAAATATAGGTGCCGATAGGCATTCCAGATATGGTTGCCGATAGGCATTTCAAATATAGGTGCTGATAGGCATTTCAGATGTAGTTTCCGATAGGCATTTCAAAAATAGGTGTCGATAGGCATTTCAGATATAGGTGTCGATAGGCATTTCAGATATAGGTGTCGATAGGCATTTCAGATATAGGTGTCGATAGGCATTTCAGATATAGGTGTCGATAGGCATTTCAGATATAGGTGACGATAGGCATTTCAGATATAGGTGTCGATAGGCATTTCAGATATAGGTGTCGATAGGCATTTCAGATATAGGTGCCGATAGGCATTTCAGATATAGTTGCTGATTGGCATTTTAAAAATAGGTGCCGATAGGCATTTCAGATATAGAAGCCGATAGGCATTTCAAATATAGGTGCCGATAGGCATTCCAGATATGGTTGCCGATAGGCATTTCAAATATAGGTGCTGATAGGCATTTCAGATGTAGTTTCCGATAGGCATTTCTAAAATAGGTGTCGATAGGCATTTCAGATATAGGTGTCGATAGGCATTTCAGATATAGGTGTCGATAGGCATTTCAGATATAGGTGCCGATAGGCATTTCAGATATAGTTGCCGATTGGCATTTTAAAAATAGGAGCCGATAGGCATTTCAGATATAGAAGCCGATAGGCATTTCAAATATAGGTGCCGATGGGCATTCCAGATATGGTTGCCGATAGGCATTTCAAATATAGGTGCTGATAGGCATTTCAGATGTAGTTTCCGATAGGCATTTCAAAAATCGGTGTCGATAGGCATTTCAGATATAGGTGTCGATAGGCATTTCAGATATAGGTGTCGATACGAATTTCAGATATAGGTGTCGATAGGCATTTCAGATATAGGTGTCGATAGGCATTTCAGATATAGGTGTCGATAGGCATTTCAGATATAGGTGTCGATAGGCATTTCAGATATAGGTGTCGATAGGCATTTCAGATATAGGTGCCGATAGGCATTTCAGATATAGTTGCCGATTGGCATTTTAAAAATAGGTGCCGATAGGCATTTCAGATATAGAAGCCGATAGGCATTTCAAATATAGGTGCCGATAGGCATTCCAGATATGGTTGCCGATAGGCATTTCAAATATAGGTGCTGATAGGCATTTCAGATGTAGTTTCCGATAGGCATTTCAAAAATAGGTGTCGATAGGCATTTCAGATATAGGTGTCGATAGGCATTTCAGATATAGGTGTCGATAGGCATTTCAGATATAGGTGTCGATAGGCATTTCAGATATAGGTGTCGATAGGCATTTCAGATATAGGTGTCGATAGGCATTTCAGATATAGGTGCCGATAGGCATTTCAGATATAGTTGCCGATTGGCATTTTAAAAATAGGTGCCGATAGGCATTTCAGATATAGAAGCCGATAGGCATTTCAAATATAGGTGCCGATAGGCATTCCAGATATGGTTGCCGATAGGCATTTCAAATATAGGTGCTGATAGGCATTTCAGATGTAGTTTCCGATAGGCATTTCAAAAATAGGTGTCGATAGGCATTTCAGATATAGGTGTCGATAGGCATTTCAGATATAGGTGTCGATAGGCATTTCAGATATAGGTGTCGATAGGCATTTCAGATATAGGTGTCGATAGGGATTTCAGATATAGGTGTCGATAGGCATTTCAGATATAGGTGTCGATAGGCATTTCAGATATAGGTGTCGATAGGCATTTCAGATATAGGTGTCGATAGGCATTTCAGATATAGGTGCCGATAGGCATTTCAGATATAGTTGCCGATTGGCATTTTAAAAATAGGTGCCGATAGGCATTTCAGATATAGAAGCCGATAGGCATTTCAAATATAGGTGCCGATAGGCATTCCAGATATGGTTGCCGATAGGCATTTCAAATATAGGTGCTGATAGGCATTTCAGTTGTAGTTTCCGATAGGCATTTCAAAAATAGGTGTCGATAGGCATTTCAGATATAGGTGTCGATAGGCATTTCAGATATAGGTGTCGATAGGCATTTCAGATATAGGTGCCGATAGGCATTTCAGATATAGTTGCCGATTGACATTTTAAAAATAGGTGTCGATAGGCATTTCAGATATAGAAGCCGATAGGCATTTCAAATATAGGTGCCGATAGGCATTCCAGATATGGTTGCCGATAGGCATTTCAAATATAGGTGCTGATAGGCATTCCAGATGTAGTTTCCGATAGGCATTTCAAAAATTGGTGCCGATAGGCATTTCAAATATAGGTGCCGATAGGCATTTCAGATATAGTTACCTGTTGGCATTTTAAAAATAGGTGCCGATAGGCATTTTAGATATAGAAGCCGATAGGTATTTCAAATATAGATGTCGATAAGCATTTCAGTTATGGTTGCCGATAGGCATTTCAAATAAAGGTACTGATAGGCATTTCAGATGTAGTTTCCGATAGGCATTTCAAAAATAAGTGCCGATAGGCATTTCAGATATAGGTGCCGATAGGCATTTCAGATATAGTTGCCAATTGGCATCTTAAAAATAGGTGCCGATAGGCATTTCAGATATAGAAGCCGATAGGCATTTCAAATATAGGTGCCGATAGGCATTCCAGATATGGTTGCCGATAGGCATTTCAAATATAAGTGCTGATAGGCATTTCAGATGTAGTTTCCGATAGGCATTTCAAAAATAGGTGTCGATAGGCATTTCAGATATAGGTGTCAATAGGCATTTCAGATATAGGTGTCGATAGGCATTTCAGATATAGGTGTCGATAGGCATTTCAGATACAGGTGTCGATAGGCATTTCAGATATAGGTGTCGATAGGCATTTCAGATATAGGTGTCGATAGGCATTTCAGATATAGGTGTCGATAGGCATTTCAGATATAGGTGTCGATAGGCATTTCAGATATAGGTGCCGATAGGCATTTCAGATATAGTTGCCGATTGGCATTTTAAAAATAGGTGCCGATAGGCATTTCAGATATAGAAGCCGATAGGCATTTCAAATATAGGTGCCGATAGGCATTCCAGATATGGTTGCCGATAGGCATTACAAATATAGGTGCTGATAGGCATTTCAGATGTAGTTTCCGATAGGCATTTCAAAAATAGGTGTCGATAGGCATTTCAGATATAGGTGTCGATAGGCATTTCAGATATAGGCGCCGATAGGCATTTCAGATATAGTTACCGGTTGGCATTTTAAAAATAGGTGCCGATAAGCATTTTAGATATAGAAGCCGATAGGTATTTCAAATATAGATGTCGATAAGCATTTCAGTTATGGTTGCCGATAGGCATTTCAAATAAAGGTACTGATAGGCATTTCAGATGTAGTTTCCGATAGGCATTTCAAAAATAAGTGCCGATAGGCATTTCAGATATAGGTGCCGATAGGCATTTCAGATATAGTTGCCAATTGGCATCTTAAAAATAGGTGCCGATAGGCATTTCAGATATAGAAGCCGATAGGCATTTCAAATATAGGTGCCGATAGGCATTCCAGATATGGTTGCCGATAGGCATTTCAAATATAAGTGCTGATAGGCATTTCAGATGTAGTTTCCGATAGGCATTTCAAAAATAGGTGTCGATAGGCATTTCAGATATAGGTGTCAATAGGCATTTCAGATATAGGTGTCGATAGGCATTTCAGATATAGGTGTCGATAGGCATTTCAGATATAGGTGTCGATAGGCATTTCAGATAAAGGTGTCGATAGGCATTTCAGATATAGGTGTCGATAGGCATTTCAGATATAGGTGTCGATAGGCATTTCAGATATAGGTGTCGATAGGCATTTCAGATATAGGTGCCGATAGGCATTTCAGATATAGTTGCCGATTGGCATTTTAAAAATAGGTGCCGATAGGCATTTCAGATATAGAAGCCGATAGGCATTTCAAATATAGGTGCCGATAGGCATTCCAGATATGGTTGCCGATAGGCATTACAAATATAGGTGCTGATAGGCATTTCAGATGTAGTTTCCGATAGGCATTTGAAAAATAGGTGTCGATAGGCATTTCAGATATAGGTGTCGATAGGCATTTCAGATATAGGTGTCGATAGGCATTTCAGATATAGGTGTCGATAGGCATTTCAGATATAGGTGTCGATAGGCATTTCAGATATAGGTGTCGATAGGCATTTCAGATATAGGTGTCGATAGGCATTTCAGATATAGGTGTCAATAGGCATTTCAGATATAGGTGCCGATAGGCATTTCAGATATAGTTGCCGATTGGCATTTTAAAAATAGGTGCCGATAGGCATTTCAGATATAGAAGCCGATAGGCATTTCTAATATAGGTGCCGATAGGCATTCCAGATATGGTTGCCGATAGGCATTTCAAATATAGGTGCTGATAGGCATTTCAGATGTAGTTTCCGATAGGCATTTCAAAAATAGGTGTCGATAGGCATTTCAGATATAGGTGTCGATAGGCATTTCAGATATAGGTGTCGATAGGCATTTCAGATATAGGTGTCGATAGGCATTTCAGATATAGGTGTCGATAGGCATTTCAGATATAGGTGTCGATAGGCATTTCAGATATAGGTGTCGATAGGCATTTCAGATATAGGTGTCGATAGGCATTTCAGATATAGGTGCCGATAGGCATTTCAGATATAGTTGCCGATTAACATTTTAAAAATAGGTGCCGATAGGCATTTCAGATGTAGTTTCCGATAGGCATTTCAAAAATAGGTGTCGATAGGCATTTCAGATATAGGTGTCGATAGGCATTTCAGATATAGGTGTCGATAGGCATTTCAGATATAGGTGTCGATAGGCATTTCAGATATAGGTGTCGATAGGCATTTCAGATATAGGTGTCGATAGGCATTTCAGATATAGGTGTCGATAGGCATTTCAGATATAGGTGTCGATAGGCATTTCAGATATAGGTGTCGATAGGCATTTCAAATATAGGTGTCGATAGGCATTTCAGATATAGGTGTCGATACGCATTTCAGATATAGGTGCCGATAGGCATTTCAGATATAGTTGCCGATTGGCATTTTAAAAGTAGGTGCCGATAGGCATTTCAAATATAGAAGCCGATAGGCATTTCAAATATAGGTGCCGATAGGCATTCCAGATATGGTTGCCGATAGGCATTTCAAATATAGGTGCTGATAGGCATTTCAGATGTAGTTTCCGATAGGCATTTCAAAAATAGGTGTCGATAGGCATTTCAGATATAGGTGTCGATAGGCATTTCAGATATAGGTGTCGATAGGCATTTTAGATATAGGTGTCGATAGGCATTTCAGATATAGGTGTCGATAGGCATTTCAGATATAGGTGTCGATAGGCATTTCAGATATAGGTGTCGATAGGCATTTCAGATATAGGTGTCGATAGGCATTTCAGATATAGGTGCCGATAGGCATTTCAGATATAGTTGCCGATTGGCATTTTAAAAATAGGTGCCGATAGGCATTTCAGATATAGAAGCCGATAGGCATTTCAAATATAGGTGCCGATAGGCATTCCAGATATGGTTGCCGATAGGCATTTCAAATATAGGTGCTGATAGGCATTTCAGATGTAGTTTCCGATAAGCATTTCAAAAATAGGTGTCGATAGGCATTTCAGATATAGGTGTCGATAGGCATTTCAGATATAGGTGTCGATAGGCATTTCAGATATAGGTGTCGATAGGCATTTCAGATATAGGTGTCGATAGGCATTTCAGATATAGGTGCCGATAGGCATTTCAGATATAGTTGCCGATTGGCATTTTAAAAATAGGTGCCGATAGGCATTTCAGATATAGAAGCCGATAGGCATTTCAAATATAGGTGCCGATAGGCATTCCAGATATGGTTGCCGATAGGCATTTCAAATATAGGTGCTGATAGGCATTTCAGATGTAGTTTCCGATAGGCATTTCAAAAATAGGTGTCGATAGGCATTTCAGATATAGGTGTCGATATGCATTTCAGATATAGGTGTCGATAGGCATTTTAGATATAGGTGTCGATAGGCATTTCAGATATAGGTGTCGATAAGCATTTCAGATATAGGTGTCGATGGGCATTTCAGATATAGGTGTCGATAATTATTTCAGATATAGGTGTCGATAGGCATTTCAGATATAGGTGTCGATAGGCATTTCAGATATAGGTGCCGATAGGCATTTCAGATATAGTTGCCGATTGGCATTTTAAAAATAGGTGCCGATAGGCATTTCAGATATAGAAGCCGATAGGCATTTCAAATATAGGTGCCGATAGGCATTCCAGATATGGTTGCCGATAGGCATTTCAAATATAGGTGCTGATAGGCATTTCAGATGTAGTTTCCGATAGGCATTTCAAAAATAGGTGTCGATAGGCATTTCAGATATAGGTGTCGATAGGCATTTCAGATATAGGTGTCGATAGGCATTTCAGATATAGGTGTCGATAGGCATTTCAGATACAGGTGTCGATAGGCATTTCAGATATAGGTGTCGATAGGCATTTCAGATATAGGTGTCGATAGGCATTTCAGATATAGGTGCCGATAGGCATTTCAGATATAGTTGCCGATTGGCATTTTAAAAATAGGTGCCGATAGGCATTTCAGATATAGAAGCCGATAGGCATTTCAAATATAGGTGCCGTTAGGCATTCCAGATATGGTTGCCGATAGGCATTTCAAATATATGTGCTGATAGGCATTTCAGATGTAGTTTCCGATAGTCATTTCAAAAATAGGTGTCGATAGGCATTTCAGATATAGGTGTCGATAGGCATTTCAGATATAGGTGTCGATAGGCATTTCCGATATAGGTGTCGATAGGCATTTCAGATATAGGTGTCGATAGGCATTTCAGATATAGGTGTCGATAGGCATTTCAGATATAGGTGTCGATAGGCATTTCAGATATAGGTGTCGATAGGCATTTCAGATATAGGTGTCGATAGGCATTTCAGATATAGGTGTCGATAGGCATTTCAGATATAGGTGCCGATAGGCATTTCAGATATAGTTGCCGATTAACATTTTAAAAATAGGTGCCGATAGGCATTTCAGATATAGAAGCCGATAGGCATTTCAAATATAGGTGCCGATAGGCATTCCAGATATGGTTGCCGATAGGCATTTCAAATATAGGTGCTGATAGGCATTTCAGATGTAGTTTCCAATAGGCATTTCAAAAATAGGTGTCGATAGGCATTTCAGATATAGGTGTCGATAGGCATTTCAGATATAGGTGTCGATAGGCATTTCAGATATAGGTGTCGATAGGCATTTCAGATATAGGTGTCGATAGGCATTTCAGATATAGGTGTCGATAGGCATTTCAGATATAGGTGTCGATAGGCATTTCAGATATAGGTGTCGATAGGCATTTCAGATATAGGTGTCGATAGGCATTTCAAATATAGGTGTCGATAGGCATTTCAGATATAGGTGTCGATACGCATTTCAGATATAGGTGCCGATAGGCATTTCAGTTATAGTTGCCGATTGGCATTTTAAAAGTAGGTGCCGATAGGCATTTCAAATATAGAAGCCGATAGGCATTTCAAATATAGGTGCCGATAGGCATTCCAGAAATGGTTGCCGATAGGCATTTCAAATATAGGTGCTGATAGGCATTTCAGATGTAGTTTCCGATAGGCATTTCAAAAATAGGTGTCGATAGGCATTTCAGATATAGGTGTCGATAGGCATTTCAGATATAGGTGTCGATAGGCATTTTAGATATAGGTGTCGATAGGCATTTCAGATATAGGTGTCGATAGGCATTTCAGATATAGGTGTCGATAGGCATTTCAGATATAGGTGTCGATAGGCATTTCAGATATAGGTGTCGATAGGCATTTCAGATATAGGTGCCGATAGGCATTTCAGATATAGTTGCCGATTGGCATTTTAAAAATAGGTGCCGATAGGCATTTCAGATATAGAAGCCGATAGGCATTTCAAATATAGGTGCCGATAGGCATTCCAGATATGGTTGCCGATAGGCATTTCAAATATAGGTGCTGATAGGCATTTCAGATGTAGTTTCCGATAAGCATTTCAAAAATAGGTGTCGATAGGCATTTCAGATATAGGTGTCGATAGGCATTTCAGATATAGGTGTCGATAGGCATTTCAGATATAGGTGTCGATAGGCATTTCAGATATAGGTGTCGATAGGCATTTCAGATATAGGTGCCGATAGGCATTTCAGATATAGTTGCCGATTGGCATTTTAAAAATAGGTGCCGATAGGCATTTCAGATATAGAAGCCGATAGGCATTTCAAATATAGGTGCCGATAGGCATTCCAGATATGGTTGCCGATAGGCATTTCAAATATAGATGCTGATAGGCATTTCAGATGTAGTTTCCGATAGGCATTTCAAAAATAGGTGTCGATAGGCATTTCAGATATAGGTGTCGATATGCATTCCAGATATAGGTGTCGATAGGCATTTTAGATATAGGTGTCGATAGGCATTTCAGATATAGGTGTCGATAATCATTTCAGATATAGGAGTCGATAGGCATTTCAGATATAGGTGTCGATAATTATTTCAGATATAGGTGTCGATAGGCATTTCAGATATAGGTGTCGATAGGCATTTCAGATATAGGTGCCGATAGGCATTTCAGATATAGTTGCCGATTGGCATTTCAGATATAGTTGCCGATTAACATTTTAAAAATAGGTGCCGATAGGCATTTCAGATATAGAAGCCGATAGGCATTTCAAATATAGGTGCCGATAGGCATTCCAGATATGGTTGCCGATAGGCATTTCAAATATAGGTGCTGATAGGCATTTCAGATGTAGTTTCCGATAGGCATTTCAAAAATAGGTGTCGATAGGCATTTCAGATATAGGTGTCGATAGGCATTTCAGATATAGGTGTCGATAGGCATTTCAGATATAGGTGTCGATAGGCATTTCAGATATAGGTGTCGATAGGCATTTCAGATATAGGTGTCGATAGGCATTTCAGATATAGGTGTCGATAGGCATTTCAGATATAGGTGTCGATAGGCATTTCAGATATAGGTGTCGATAGGCATTTCAAATATAGGTGTCGATAGGCATTTCAGATATAGGTGTCGATACGCATTTCAGATATAGGTGCCGATAGGCATTTCAGATATAGTTGCCGATTGGCATTTTAAAAGTAGGTGCCGATAGGCATTTCAAATATAGAAGCCGATAGGCATTTCAAATATAGGTGCCGATAGGCATTCCAGATATGGTTGCCGATAGGCATTTCAAATATAGGTGCTGATAGGCATTTCAGATGTAGTTTCCGATAGGCATTTCAAAAATAGGTGTCGATAGGCATTTCAGATATAGGTGTCGATAGGCATTTCAGATATAGGTGTCGATAGGCATTTTAGATATAGGTGTCGATAGGCATTTCAGATATAGGTGTCGATAGGCATTTCAGATATAGGTGTCGATAGGCATTTCAGATATAGGTGTCGATAGGCATTTCAGATATAGGTGTCGATAGGCATTTCAGATATAGGTGCCGATAGGCATTTCAGATATAGTTGCCGATTGGCATTTTAAAAATAGGTGCCGATAGGCATTTCAGATATAGAAGCCGATAGGCATTTCAAATATAGGTGCCGATAGGCATTCCAGATATGGTTGCCGATAGGCATTTCAAATATAGGTGCTGATAGGCATTTCAGATGTAGTTTCCGATAAGCATTTCAAAAATAGGTGTCGATAGGCATTTCAGATATAGGTGTCGATAGGCATTTCAGATATAGGTGTCGATAGGCATTTCAGATATAGGTGTCGATAGGCATTTCAGATATAGGTGTCGATAGGCATTTCAGATATAGGTGCCGATAGGCATTTCAGATATAGTTGCCGATTGGCATTTTAAAAATAGGTGCCGATAGGCATTTCAGATATAGAAGCCGATAGGCATTTCAAATATAGGTGCCGATAGGCATTCCAGATATGGTTGCCGATAGGCATTTCAAATATAGGTGCTGATAGGCATTTCAGATGTTGTTTCCGATAGGCATTTCAAAAATAGGTGTCGATAGGCATTTCAGATATAGGTGTCGATATGCATTTCAGATATAGGTGTCGATAGGCATTTTAGATATAGGTGTCGATAGGCATTTCAGATATAGGTGTCGATAAGCATTTCAGATATAGGTGTCGATGGGCATTTCAGATATAGGTGTCGATAATTATTTCAGATATAGGTGTCGATAGGCATTTCAGATATAGGTGTCGATAGGCATTTCAGATATAGGTGCCGATAGGCATTTCAGATATAGTTGCCGATTGGCATTTTAAAAATAGGTGCCGATAGGCATTTCAGATATAGAAGCCGATAGGCATTTCAAATATAGGTGCCGATAGGCATTCCAGATATGGTTGCCGATAGGCATTTCAAATATAGGTGCTGATAGGCATTTCAGATATAGAAGCCGATAGGCATTTCAAATATAGGTGCCGATAGGCATTCCAGATATGGTTGCCGATAGGCATTTCAAATATAGGTGCTGATAGGCATTTCAGATGTAGTTTCCGATAGGCATTTCAAAAATAGGTGTCGATAGGCATTTCAGATATAGGTGTCGATAGGCATTTCAGATATAGGTGTCGATAGGCATTTCAGATATAGGTGCCGATAGGCATTTCAGATATAGTTGCCGATTGGCATTTTAAAAATAGGTGCCGATAGGCATTTCAGATATAGAAGCCGATAGGCATTTCAAATATAGGTGCCGTTAGGCATTCCAGATATGGTTGCCGATAGGCATTTCAAATATATGTGCTGATAGGCATTTCAGATGTAGTTTCCGATAGTCATTTCAAAAATAGGTGTCGATAGGCATTTCAGATATAGGTGTCGATAGGCATTTCAGATATAGGTGTCGATAGGCATTTCAGATATAGGTGTCGATAGGCATTTCAGATATAGGTGTCGATAGGCATTTCAGATATAGGTGTCGATAGGCATTTCAGATATAGGTGTCGATAGGCATTTCAGATATAGGTGTCGATAGGCATTTCAGATATAGGTGTCGATAGGCATTTCAGATATAGGTGTCGATAGGCATTTCAGATATAGGTGCCGATAGGCATTTCAGATATAGTTGCCGATTAACATTTTAAAAATAGGTGCCGATAGGCATTTCAGATATAGAAGCCGATAGGCATTTCAAATATAGGTGCCGATAGGCATTCCAGATATGGTTGCCGATAGGCATTTCAAATATAGGTGCTGATAGGCATTTCAGATGTAGTTTCCAATAGGCGTTTCAAAAATAGGTGTCGATAGGCATTTCAGATATAGGTGTCGATAGGCATTTCAGATATAGGTGTCGATAGGCATTTCAGATATAGGTGTCGATAGGCATTTCAGATATAGGTGTCGATAGGCATTTCAGATATAGGTGTCGATAGGCATTTCAGATATAGGTGTCGATAGGCATTTCAGATATAGGTGTCGATAGGCATTTCAGATATAGGTGTCGATAGGCATTTCAAATATAGGTGTCGATAGGCATTTCAGATATAGGTGTCGATACGCATTTCAGATATAGGTGCCGATAGGCATTTCAGTTATAGTTGCCGATTGGCATTTTAAAAGTAGGTGCCGATAGGCATTTCAAATATAGAAGCCGATAGGCATTTCAAATATAGGTGCCGATAGGCATTCCAGAAATGGTTGCCGATAGGCATTTCAAATATAGGTGCTGATAGGCATTTCAGATGTAGTTTCCGATAGGCATTTCAAAAATAGGTGTCGATAGGCATTTCAGATATAGGTGTCGATAGGCATTTCAGATATAGGTGTCGATAGGCATTTTAGATATAGGTGTCGATAGGCATTTCAGATATAGGTGTCGATAGGCATTTCAGATATAGGTGTCGATAGGCATTTCAGATATAGGTGTCGATAGGCATTTCAGATATAGGTGTCGATAGGCATTTCAGATATAGGTGCCGATAGGCATTTCAGATATAGTTGCCGATTGGCATTTTAAAAATAGGTGCCGATAGGCATTTCAGATATAGAAGCCGATAGGCATTTCAAATATAGGTGCCGATAGGCATTCCAGATATGATTGCCGATAGGCATTTCAAATATAGGTGCTGATAGGCATTTCAGATGTAGTTTCCGATAAGCATTTCAAAAATAGGTGTCGATAGGCATTTCAGATATAGGTGTCGATAGGCATTTAAGATATAGGTGTCGATAGGCATTTCAGATATAGGTGTCGATAGGCATTTCAGATATAGGTGTCGATAGGCATTTCAGATATAGGTGCCGATAGGCATTTCAGATATAGTTGCCGATTGGCATTTTAAAAATAGGTGCCGATAGGCATTTCAGATATAGAAGCCGATAGGCATTTCAAATATAGGTGCCGATAGGCATTCCAGATATGGTTGCCGATAGGCATTTCAAATATAGATGCTGATAGGCATTTCAGATGTAGTTTCCGATAGGCATTTCAAAAATAGGTGTCGATAGGCATTTCAGATATAGGTGTCGATAGGCATTTCAGATATAGGTGTCGATAGGCATTTCAGATATAGGTGTCGATAGGCATTTCAGATATAGGTGACGATAGGCATTTCAGATATAGGTGTCGATAGGCATTTCAGATATAGGTGTCGATAGGCATTTCAGATATAGGTGTCTATAGGCATTTCAGATATAGGTGCCGATAGGCATTTCAGATATAGTTGCCGATAGGCATTTCAGATATAGGTGCCGATAGGCATATCAGATATGGTTGCCGATAGGCATTTAAAATATAGGTGCCGATAGGCATTTCCAATATAGATGTGGATAGGAATTTCAGATATAAATGCCGAAAGGCATTTCAGATATAGGTGCCGATAGGCATTTCTGATGTGGTTGCCAATAGGCATTTCAAATATAGGTGCTGATAGGCATTTCAGATGTAGTTTTCGATAGGCATTTCAAAAATAGGTGCCGATAGGCATTTCAGATATAGGTGCCGATAGGCATTTCAGATATAGTTGCCGATTGGCATTTTTAAAATAGGTGCCGATAGGCATTTCAGATATAGAAGCCGATAGGCATTTCAAATATAGGTTCTGATAGGCATTTCAGATGTAGTTTCCGATAAGTATTTCAAAAATAGATACCGATAAGCATTTCAGATATAGGTGCCGATAGGCATTTCAGATATAGTTGCCGATTGGCATTTTAAAAATGGGTGCCGATAGGCATTTCAGATATAGAAGCCAATAGGCATTTCAAATATAGGTGCCGATAGGCATTCCAGATATGGTTGCCGATAGGCATTTCAAATATAAGTGCTGATAGGCATTTCAGATGTAGTTTCCTATAGTCATTTCAAAAATAGGTGCCGATAGGCATTTCAGATATAGGTGCCGATAGGCATTTCAGATATAGTTGCCGATTGGCATTTTAAAAATAGGTGCCGATAGGCATTTCAGATATAGAAGCCGATAGGCATTTCAAATATAGGTGCCGTTAGGCATTCCAGATATGGTTGCCGATAGGCATTTCAAATATATGTGCTGATAGGCATTTCAGATGTAGTTTCCGATAGTCATTTCAAAAATAGGTGTCGATAGGCATTTCAGATATAGGTGTCGATAGGCATTTCAGATATAGGTGTCGATAGGCATTTCAGATATAGGTGTCGATAGGCATTTCAGATATAGGTGTCGATAGGCATTTCAGATATAGGTGTCGATAGGCATTTCAGATATAGGTGTCGATAGGCATTTCAGATATAGGTGTCGATAGGCATTTCAGATATAGGTGTCGATAGGCATTTCAGATATAGGTGTCGATAGGCATTTCAGATATAGGTGCCGATAGGCATTTCAGATATAGTTGCCGATTAACATTTTAAAAATAGGTGCCGATAGGCATTTCAGATATAGAAGCCGATAGGCATTTCAAATATAGGTGCCGATAGGCATTCCAGATATGGTTGCCGATAGGCATTTCAAATATAGGTGCTGATAGGCATTTCAGATGTAGTTTCCAATAGGCATTTCAAAAATAGGTGTCGATAGGCATTTCAGATATAGGTGTCGATAGGCATTTCAGATATAGGTGTCGATAGGCATTTCAGATATAGGTGTCGATAGGCATTTCAGATATAGGTGTCGATAGGCATTTCAGATATAGGTGTCGATAGGCATTTCAGATATAGGTGTCGATAGGCATTTCAGATATAGGTGTCGATAGGCATTTCAGATATAGGTGTCGATAGGCATTTCAAATATAGGTGTCGATAGGCATTTCAGATATAGGTGTCGATACACATTTCAGATATAGGTGCCGATAGGCATTTCAGTTATAGTTGCCGATTGGCATTTTAAAAGTAGGTGCCGATAGGCATTGCAAATATAGAAGCCGATAGGCATTTCAAATATAGGTGCCGATAGGCATTCCAGAAATGGTTGCCGATAGGCATTTCAAATATAGGTGCTGATAGGCATTTCAGATGTAGTTTCCGATAGGCATTTCAAAAATAGGTGTCGATAGGCATTTCAGATATAGGTGTCGATAGGCATTTCAGATATAGGTGTCGATAGGCATTTTAGATATAGGTGTCGATAGGCATTTCAGATATAGGTGTCGATAGGCATTTCAGATATAGGTGTCGATAGGCATTTCAGATATAGGTGTCGATAGGCATTTCAGATATAGGTGTCGATAGGCATTTCAGATATAGGTGCCGATAGGCATTTCAGATATAGTTGCCGATTGGCATTTTAAAAATAGGTGCCGATAGGCATTTCAGATATAGAAGCCGATAGGCATTTCAAATATAGGTGCCGATAGGCATTCCAGATATGGTTGCCGATAGGCATTTCAAATATAGGTGCTGATAGGCATTTCAGATGTAGTTTCCGATAAGCATTTCAAAAATAGGTGTCGATAGGCATTTCAGATATAGGTGTCGATAGGCATTTCAGATATAGGTGTCGATAGGCATTTCAGATATAGGTGTCGATAGGCATTTCAGATATAGGTGTCGATAGGCATTTCAGATATAGGTGCCGATAGGCATTTCAGATATAGTTGCCGATTGGCATTTTAAAAATAGGTGCCGATAGGCATTTCAGATATAGAAGCCGATAGGCATTTCAAATATAGGTGCCGATAGGCATTCCAGATATGGTTGCCGATAGGCATTTCAAATATAGATGCTGATAGGCATTTCAGATGTAGTTTCCGATAGGCATTTCAAAAATAGGTGTCGATAGGCATTTCAGATATAGGTGTCGATAGGCATTTCAGATATAGGTGTCGATAGGCATTTCAGATATAGGTGTCGATAGGCATTTCAGATATAGGTGTCGATAGGCATTTCAGATATAGGTGTCGATAGGCATTTCAGATATAGGTGTCGATAGGCATTTCAGATATAGGTGTCGATAGGCATTTCAGATATAGGTGTCGATAGGCATTTCAGATATAGGTGCCGATAGGCATTTCAGATATAGTTGCCGATTGGCATTTTAAAAATAGGTGCCGATAGGCATTTCAGATATAGAAGCCGATAGGATTTTCAAATATAGGTGCCGATAGGCATTCCAGATATGGTTGCCGATAGGCATTTCAAATATAGGTGCTGATAGGCATTTCAGATGTAGTTTCCGATAGGCATTTCAAAAATAGGTGTCGATAGGCATTTCAGATATAGGTGTCGATAGGCATTTCAGATATAGGTGTCGATAGGCATTTCAGATATAGGTGTCGATAGGCATTTCAGATATAGGTGTCGATAGGCATTTCAGATATAGGTGTCGATCGGCATTTCAGGTATAGGTGTCGATAGGCATTTCAGATATAGGTGTCGATAGGCATTTCAGATATAGGTGCCGATAGGCATTTCAGATATAGTTGCCGATTGGCATTTTAAAAATAGGTGCCGATAGGCATTTCAGATATAGAAGCCGATAGGCATTTCAAATATAGGTGCCGATAGGCATTTCAGATATGGTTGACGATAGGCAATTCAAATATAGGTGCTGATAGGCATTTCAGATGTAGTTTCCGATAGGCATTTCAAAAATAGGTGTCGATAGGCATTTCAGATATAGGTGTCGATAGGCATTTCAGATATAGGTGTCGATAGGCATTTCAGATATAGGTGTCGATAGGCATTTCAGATATAGGTGTCGAAAGGCATTTCAGATATAGGTATCGATAGGCATTTCAGATATAGGTGTCGATAGGCATTTCAGTTATAGGTGTCGATAGGCATTTCAAATATAGGTGCCGATAGGCATTTCAGATATAGTTGCCGATTAACATTTTAAAAATAGGTGCCGATAGGCATTCCAGATATGGTTGCCGATAGGCATTTCAAATATAGGTGCTGATAGGCATTTCAGATGTAGTTTCCGATAGGCATTTCAAAAATAGGTGTCGATAGGCATTTCAGATATAGGTGTCGATAGGCATTTCAGATATAGGTGTCGATAGGCATTTTAGATATAGGTGTCGATAGGCATTTCAGATATAGGTGTCGATAGGCATTTCAGATATAGGTGTCGATAGGCATTTCAGATATAGGTGTCGATAGGCATTTCAGATATAGGTGTCGATAGGCATTTCAGATATAAGTGCCGATAGGCATTTCAGATATAGTTGCCGATTGGCATTTTAAAAATAGGTGCCAATAGGCATTTCAGATATAGAAGCCGATAGGCATTTCAAATATAGGTGCCGATAGGCATTCCAGATATGGTTGCCGATAGGCATTTCAAATATAGGTGCTGATAGGCATTTCAGATGTAGTTTCCGATAGGCATTTCAAAAATAGGTGCCGATAGGCATTTCAGATATAGGTGCTGATAGGCATTTCAGATATAGTTGCCGATTGGCATTTTAAAAATAGGTGCCGATAGGCATTTCAGATATAGAAGCCGATAGGCATTTCAAATATAGGTGCCAATAGACATTCCAGATATGGTTGCCGATAGGCATTTCAAATATAGGTGCTGATAGGCATTTCAGATGTAGTTTCCGATAGGCATTTCAAAAATAGGTGCCGATAGGCATTTCAGATATAGAAGCCGATAGGCATTTCAGATATAGTTGCCGATTGGCATTTTAAAAATAGGTGCCGATAGGCATTTCAGATATAGTTGCCGATTGGCATTTTAAAAATAGGTGTCGATAGGCATTTCAGATATAGAAGCCGATAGGCAATTCAAATATAGGTGCCGATAGGCATTCCAGATATGATTGCCGATAGGCATTTTAAATATAGGTGCTGATGGGCATTCCAGATGTAGTTTCCGATAGGCATTTCAAAAATTGGTGCCGATAGGCATTTTAGATATAGGTGCCGATAGGCATTTCAGATATAGTTACCGATTGGCATTTTTAAAATAGGTGCCGATAGGCATTTCAGATATAGGAGCCGATAAGTATTTCAAATATAGGTGTCGATAGGCATTTCAGATATAGTTGCCGATAGGCATTTCAAATATAGAAGCCGATAGGCATTTCAAATATAGGTGCCGATAGGCATTCCAGATATGGTTGCCGATAGGCATTTCAAATATAGGTGCTGATAGGCATTTTAGATGTAGTTTCTGATAGGCATTTCAAAAATAGCTGCCGATAGGCAATTCAGATATAGGTGCCGATAGGCATTTCAGATATAGTTGCCGATTGGCATTTTAAAAATGGGTGCCGATAGGCATTTCAGATATAGAAGCCGATAGGCATTTCAAATATAGGTGCCGATAGGCATTCCAGATATGGTTGCCGATAGGCATTTTAAATATAGGTGCTGATAGGCATTTCAGATGTAGTTTCCGATAGGCATTTCAAAAATAGGTGCCGATAGGCATTTCAGATATAGGGGCCGATAGGAATTTCAGATATAGTTGCCGATTGGCATTTTAAAAATAGGAGCCGATAGGCATTTCAGATATTGAAGCCGATAGGCATTTCAAATATAGGTGCCGATAAGCATTCAAGATATGGTTGCCGATAGGCATTTCAAATATAGGTGCTGATAGGCATTTCAGATGTAGTTTCCGATAGGCATTTCAAAAATTGGTGCCGATAGGCATTTCAGATATAGGTGCCGATAGGCATTTCAGATATAGTTGCCGATTGGCATTTCAAAAATAGGTGCCGATAGGCATTTCAGATATAGAAGCCGATAGGTATTTCAAATATAGGTGTCGATAGGCATTTCAGATATGGTTGCCGATAGGCATTTCAAATATAGGTGCTGATAGGCATTTCAGATGTAGTTTCCGATAGGCATTTCAAAAATAGGTGCCGATAGGCATTTCAGATATAGGTGCCGATAGGCATTTCAGATATAGTTGCCGATTGGCATTTTAAAAATAGGTGTCGATAGGCATTTCAGATATAAATGCCGAAAGGCATTTCAGGTATAGGTGCCGATAGGCATTTCTGATGTGGTTGCTGATAGGCATTTCAAATATAGGTGCTGATAGGCATTTCAGATGTAGTTTCCGATAGGCATTTTATGAAATTGGTGCCGATAGGCATTTCAGATATAGGTGCCGATAGGCATTTCAGATATATTTACCGATTGGCATTTTAAAAATAGGTGCCGATAGGCATTTCAGATATAGAAGCCGATAGGTATTTCAAATATAGGTGTCGATAGGCATTTCAGATATGGTTGCCGATAGGCATTTCAAATATAGGTGCTGATAAGCATTTCAGATGTAGTTTCCGATAGGCATTTCAAAAATAGGTGCCGATAGGCATTTCAGATATAGGTGCCGATAGGCATTTCAGATATAGTTGCCGATTAGCATTTTAAAAACAGATGCCGATAGGCATTTCAGATATAGAAGCCGATAGGTATTTCAAATATAAGTGTCGATAGGCATTTCAGATATGGTTGCCGATAGGCATTTCAAATATAGGAGCAGATAGGCATTTCAAATATAGGTGCCGATTGGCATTCCAGATATGGTTGCCGATAGGCATTTCAAATATAGGTGCTGATAGGCATTTCAGATGTAGTTTCCGATAGGCATTTCAAAAATAGGTGTCGATAGGCATTTCAGATATAGGTGTCGATAGGCATTTCAGATATAGGTGTCGATAGGCATTTCAGATATAGGTGTCGATAGGCATTTCAGATATAGGTGTCGATAGGCATTTCAGATATAGGTGTCGATAGGCATTTCAGATATAGGTGTCGATAGGCATTTCAGATATAGGTGTCGATAGGCATTTCAGATATAGGTGTCGATAGGCATTTCAGATATAGGTGCCGATAGGCATTTCAGATATAGGTGTCGATAGGCATTTCAGATATAGGTGTCGATAGGCATTTCAGATATAGGTGTCGATAGGCATTTCAGTTATAGGTGTCGATAGGCATTTCAGATATAGGTGCCGATAGGCATTTCAGATATAGTTGCCGATTAACATTTTAAAAATAGGTGCCGATAGGCATTTCAGATATAGAAGCCGATAGGCATTTCAAATATAGGTGCCGATAGGCATTCCAGATATGGTTGCCGATAGGCATTTCAAATATAGGTGCTGATAGGCATTTCAGATGTAGTTTCCGATAGGCATTTCAAAAATAGGTGTCGATAGGCATTTCAGGTATAGGTGTCGATAGGCATTTCAGATATAGGTGTCGATAGGCATTTCAGATATAGGTGTCGATAGGCATTTCAGATATAGGTGTCGATAGGCATTTCAGATATAGGTGTCGATAGGCATTTCAGATATAGGTGTCGATAGGCATTTCAGATATAGGTGTCGATAGGCATTTCAGATATAGGTGTCGATAGGCATTTCAGATATAGGTGCCGATAGGCATTTCAGATATAGGTGTCGATAGGCATTTCAGATATAGGTGTCGATAGGCATTTCAGATATAGGTGTCGATAGGCATTTCAGTTATAGGTGTCGATAGGCATTTCAGATATAGGTGCCGATAGGCATTTCAGATATAGTTGCCGATTAACATTTTAAAAATAGGTGCCGATAGGCATTTCAGATATAGAAGCCGATAGGCATTTCAAATATAGGTGCCGATAGGCATTCCAGATATGGTTGCCGATAGGCATTTCAAATATAGGTGCTGATAGGCATTTCAGATGTAGTTTCCGATAGGCATTTCAAAAATAGGTGTCGATAGGCATTTCAGATATAGGTGTCGATAGGCATTTCAGATATAGGTGTCGATAGGCATTTCAGATATAGGTGTCGATAGGCATTTCAGATATAGGTGTCGATAGGCATTTCAGATATAGGTTTTCGATAGGCATTTCAGATATAGGTGTCGATAGGCATTTCAGATATAGGTGTTGATAGGCATTTCAAATATAGGTGTCGATAGGCATTTCAGATATAGGTGTCGATATGCATTTCAGACATAGGTGCCGATAGGCATTTCAGATATAGTTGCCGATTGGCATTTTAAAAATAGATGCCGATAGGCATTTCAAATAGAGAAGCCGATAGGCATTTCAAATATAGGTGCCGATAGGCATTCCAGATATGGTTGCCGATAGGCATTTCAAATATAGGTGCTGATAGGCATTTCAGATGTAGTTTCCGATAGGCATTTCAAAAATAGGTGTCGATAGGCATTTCAGATATAGGTGTCGATAGGCATTTCAGATATAGGTGTCGATAGGCATTTTAGATATATGTGTCGATAGGCATTTCAGATATAGGTGTCGATAGGCATTTCAGATATAGGTGTCGATAGGCATTTCAGATATAGGTGTCGATAGGCATTTCAGATATAGGTGTCGATAGGCATTTCAGATATATGTGCCGATAGGCATTTCAGATATAGTTGCCGATTGGCATTTTAAAAATACGTGCCGATAGGCATTTCAGATATAGAAGCCGATAGGCATTTCAAATATAGGTGCCGATAGGCATTCCAGATATGGTTGCCGATAGGCATTTCAAATATAGGTGCTGATAGGCATTTCAGATGTAGTTTCCGATAGGCATTTCAAAAATAGGTGTCGATAGGCATTTCAGATATAGGTGTCAATAGGCATTTCAGATATAGGTGTCGATAGGCATTTCAGATATAGGTGTCGATAGGCATTTCAGATATAGGTGTCGATAGGCATTTCAGATATAGGTGTCGATAGGCATTTCAGATATAGGTGTCGATAGGCATTTCAGATATAGGTGCCGATAGGCATTTCAGATATAGTTGCCGATTGGCATCTTAAAAATAGGTGCCGATAGGCATTTCAGATATAGAAGCCGATAGGCATTTCAAATATAGGTGCCGATAGGCATTCCAGATATAGTTGCCGATAGGCATTTCAAATATAGGTGCTGATAGGCATTTCAGATGTAGTTTCCGATAGGCATTTCAAAAATAGGTGTCGATAGGCATTTCAGATATAGGTGTCGATAGGCATTTCAGATATAGGTGTCGATAGGCATTTTAGATATAGGTGTCGATAGGCATTTCAGATATAGGTGTCGATAGGCATTTCAGATATAGGTGTCGATAGGCATTTCAGATATAGGTGTCGATAATTATTTCAGATATAGGTGTCGATAGGCATTTCAGATATAGGTGTCGATAGGCATTTCAGATATAGGTGCCGATAGGCATTTCAGATATAGTTGCCGATTGGCATTTTAAAAATAGGTGCCGATAGGCATTTCAGATATAGAAGATGATAGGCATTTCAAATATAGGTGCCGATAGGCATTCCAGATATGGTTGCCGATAGGCATTTCAAATATAGGTGCTGATAGGCATTTCAGATGTAGTTTCCGATAGGCATTTCAAAAATAGGTGTCGATAGGCATTTCAGATATAGGTGTCGATAGGCATTTCAGATATAGGTGTCGATAGGCATTTCAGATATAGGTGTCGATAGGCATTTCAGATATAGGTGTCGATAGGCATTTCAGATATAGGTGTCGATAGGCATTTCAGATATAGGTGTCGATAGGCATTTCAGATATAGGTGTCGATAGGCATTTCAGATATAGGTGCCGATAGGCATTTCAGATATAGTTGCCGATTGGCATTTTAAAAATAGGTGCCGATAGGCATTTCAGATATAGAAGCCGATAGGCATTTCAAATATAGGTGCCGATAGGCATTCCAGATATGGTTGCCGATAGGCATTTCAAATATAGGTGCTGATAGGCATTTCAGATGTAGTTTCCGATAGGCATTTCAAAAATAGGTGTCGATAGGCATTTCAGATATAGGTGTCGATAGGCATTTCAGATATAGGTGTCGATAGGCATTTCAGATATAGGTGTCGATAGGCATTTCAGATATAGGTGCCGATAGGCATTTCAGATATAGTTGCCGATTGGCATTTTAAAAATAGGTGCCGATAGGCATTTCAGATATAGAAGCCGATAGGCATTTCAAATATAGGTGCCGATAGGCATTCCAGATATGGTTGCCGATAGGCATTTCAAATATATGTGCTGATAGGCATTTCAGATGTAGTTTCCGATAGTCATTTCAAAAATAGGTGTCGATAGGCATTTCAGATATAGGTGTCGATAGGCATTTCAGATATAGGTGTCGATAGGCATTTCAGATATAGGTGTCGATAGGCATTTCAGATATAGGTGTCGATAGGCATTTCAGATATAGGTGTCGATAGGCATTTCAGATATAGGTGTCGATAGGCATTTCAGATATAGGTGTCGATAGGCATTTCAGATATAGGTGCCGATAGGCATTTCAGATATAGTTGCCGATTGGCATTTTAAAAATAGGTGCCGATAGGCATTTCAGATATAGAAGCCGATAGGCATTTCAAATATAGGTGCCGATAGGCATTCCAGATATGGTTGCCGGTAGGCATTTCAAATATAGGTGCTGATAGGCATCTCAGATGTAGTTTCCGATAGGCATTTCAAAAATAGGTGTCGATAGGCATTTCAGATATAGGTGTCGATAGGCATTTCAGATATAGGTGTCGATAGGCATTTCAGATATAGGTGTCGATAGGCATTTCAGATATAGGTGTCGATAGGCATTTCAGATATAGGTGTCGATAGGCATTTCAGATATAGGTGTCGATAGGCATTTCAGATATAGGTGTCGATAGGCATTTCAGATATAGGTGTCGATAGGCATTTCAGATATAGGTGTCTATAGGCATTTCAGATATAGGTGCCGATAGGCATTTCAGATATAGTTGCCGATAGGCATTTCAGATATAGGTGCCGATAGGCATATCAGATATGGTTGCCGATAGGCATTTAAAATATAGGTGCCGATAGGCATTTCCAATATAGATGTGGATAGGCATTTCAGATATAAATGCCGAAAGGCATTTCAGATATAGGTGCCGATAGGCATTTCTGATGTGGTTGCCGATAGGCATTTCAAATATAGGTGCTGATAGGCATTTCAGATGTAGTTTTCGATAGGCATTTCAAAAATAGGTGCCGATAGGCATTTCAGATATAGGTGCCGATAGGCATTTCAGATATAGTTGCCGATTGGCATTTTTAAAATAGGTGCCGATAGGCATTTCAGATATAGAAGCCGATAGGCATTTCAAATATAGGTTCTGATAGGCATTTCAGATGTAGTTTCCGATAAGTATTTCAAAAATAGATACCGATAGGCATTTCAGATATAGGTGCCGATAGGCATTTCAGATATAGTTGCCGATTGGCATTTTAAAAATGGGTGCCGATAGGCATTTCAGATATAGAAGCCAATAGGCATTTCAAATATAGGTGCCGATAGGCATTCCAGATATGGTTGCCGATAGGCATTTCAAATATAAGTGCTGATAGGCATTTCAGATGTAGTTTCCTATAGGCATTTCAAAAATAGGTGCCGATAGGCATTTCAGATATAGGTGCCGATAGGCATTTCAGATATAGTTGCCGATTAGCATTTTAAAAATAGGTGCCGATAGGCATTTCAGATATAGAAGCCGATAGGCATTTCAAATATAGGTGCCGATAGGCATTCCAGATATGGTTGCCGATAGGCATTTCAAATATAGGTGCTGATAGGCATTTCAGATGTAGTTTCCGATAGGCATTTCAAAAATAGGTGTCGATAGGCATTTCAGATATAGGTGTCGATAGGCATTTCAGATATAGGTGTCGATAGGCATTTCAGATATAGGTGTCGATAGGCATTTCAGATATAGGTGTCGATAGGCATTTCAGATATAGGTGTCGATAGGCATTTCAGATATAGGTGTCGATAGGCTTTTCAGATATAGGTGTCGATAGGCATTTCAGATATAGGTGTCGATAGGCATTTCAGATATAGGTGCCGATAGGCATTTCAGATATAGTTGCCGATTGGCATTTTAAAAATAGGTGCCGATAGGCATTTCAGATATAGAAGCCGATAGGCATTTCAAATATAGGTGCCGATAGGCATTCCAGATATGGTTGCCGATAGGCATTTCAAATATAGGTGCTGATAGGCATTTCAGATGTAGTTTCCGATAGGCATTTCAAAAATAGGTGTCGATAGGCATTTCAGATATAGGTGTCGATAGGCATTTCAGATATAGGTGTCGATAGGCATTTCAGATATAGGTGTCGATAGGCATTTCAGATATAGGTGTCGATAGGCATTTCAGATATAGGTGTCGATAGGCATTTCAGATATAGGTGTCGATAGGCATTTCAGATATAGGTGTCGATAGGCATTTCAGATATAGGTGTCGATAGGCATTTCAGATATAGGTGCCGATAGGCATTTCAGATATAGTTGCCGATTGGCATTTTAAAAATAGGTGCCGATAGGCATTTCAGATATAGAAGCCGATAGGCATTTCAAATATAGGTGCCGATAGGCATTCCAGATATGGTTGCCGATAGGCATTTCAAATATAGGTGCTGATAGGCATTTCAGATGTAGTTTCCGATAGGCATTTCAAAAATAGGTGTCGATAGGCATTTCAGATATAGGTGTCGATAGGCATTTCAGATATAGGTGTCGATAGGCATTTCAGATATAGGTGCCGATAGGCATTTCAGATATAGTTGCCGATTGACATTTTAAAAATAGGTGTCGATAGGCATTTCAGATATAGAAGCCGATAGGCATTTCAAATATAGGTGCCGATAGGCATTCCAGATATGGTTGCCGATAGGCATTTCAAATATAGGTGCTGATAGACATTCCAGATGTAGTTTCCGATAGGCATTTCAAAAATTGGTGCCGATAGGCATTTCAAATATAGGTGCCGATAGGCATTTCAGATATAGTTACCGGTTGGCATCTTAAAAATAGGTGCCGATAGGCATTTCAGATATAGAAGCCGATAGGTATTTCAAATATAGATGTCGATAAGCATTTCAGATATGGTTGCCGATAGGCATTTCAAATAAAAGTGCTGATAGGCATTACAGATGTAGTTTCCGATAGGAATTTCAAAAATAAGTGCCGATAGGCATTTCAGATATAGGTGCCGATAGGCATTTCAGATATAGTTGCCGATTGGCATTTTAAAAATAGGTGCCGATAGGCATTTCAGATATAGAAGCCGATAGGCATTTCTAAATATAGGTGCCGATAGGCATTCCAGATATGGTTGCCGATAGGAATTTCAAATATAGAAGCTGATAGGCATTTCAGATGTAGTTTCCGATAGGCATTTAAAAAATAGGTGCCGATAGGCATTTCAGATATAGGTGCCGATAGGCATTTCAGATATTGTTGCCAATTGGCATCTTAAAAATAGGTGCCGATAGGCATTTCAGATATAGAAGCCGATAGGCATTTCAAATATAGGTGCCGATAGGCATTCCAGATATGGTTGCCGATAGGCATTTCAAATATAGGTGCTGATAGGCATTTCAGATGTAGTTTCCGATGGGCATTTCAAAAATAGGTGTCGATAGGCATTTCAGATATAGGTGTCGATAGGCATTTCAGATATAGTTGTCGATAGGCATTTCAGATATAGGTGTCGATAGGCATTTCAGATATAGGTGTCGATAGGCATTTCAGATATAGGTGTCGATAGGCATTTCAGATATAGGTGTCGATAGGCATTTCAGATATAGGTGTCGATAGGCATTTCAGATATAGGTGTCGATAGGCATTTCAGATATAGGTGCCGATAGGCATTTCAGATATAGTTGCCGATTGGCATTTTAAAAATAGGTGCCGATAGGCATTTCAGATATAGAAGCCGATAGGATTTTCAAATATAGGTGCCGATAGGCATTCCAGATATGGTTGCCGATAGGCATTTCAAATATAGGTGCTGATAGGCATTTCAGATGTAGTTTCCGATAGGCATTTCAAAAATAGGTGTCGATAGGCAGTTCAGATATAGGTGTCGATAGGCATTTCAGATATAGGTGTCGATAGGCATTTCAGATATAGGTGTCGATAGGCATTTCAGATATAGTTGTCGATAGGCATTTCAGATATAGGTGTCGATCGGCATTTCAGGTATAGGTGTCGATAGGCATTTCAGATATAGGTGTCGATAGGCATTTCAGATATAGGTGCCGATAGGCATTTCAGATATAGTTGCCGATTGGCATTTTAAAAATAGGTGCCGATAGGCATTTCAGATATAGAAGCCGATAGGCATTTCAAATATAGGTGCCGATAGGCATTTCAGATATGGTTGACGATAGGCAATTCAAATATAGGTGCTGATAGGCATTTCAGATGTAGTTTCCGATAGGCATTTCAAAAATAGGTGTCGATAGGCATTTCAGATATAGGTGTCGATAGGCATTTCAGATATAGGTGTCGATAGGCATTTCAGATATAGGTGTCGATAGGCATTTCAGATATAGGTGTCGAAAGGCATTTCAGATATAGGTATCGATAGGCATTTCAGATATAGGTGTCGATAGGCATTTCAGTTATAGGTGTCGATAGGCATTTCAGATATAGGTGCCGATAGGCATTTCAGATATAGTTGCCGATTAACATTTTAAAAATAGGTGCCGATAGGCATTCCAGATATGGTTGCCGATAGGCATTTCAAATATAGGTGCTGATAGGCATTTCAGATGTAGTTTCCGATAGGCATTTCAAAAATAGGTGTCGATAGGCATTTCAGATATAGGTGTCGATAGGCATTTCAGATATAGGTGTCGATAGGCATTTCAGATATAGGTGTCGATAGGCATTTCAGATATAGGTGTCGATAGGCATTTCAGATATAGGTGTCGATAGGCATTTCAGATATAGGTGTCGATATGCATTTCAGATATAGGTCTTGATAGGCATTTCAAATATAGGTGTCGATAGGCATTTCAGATATAGGTGTCGATATGCATTTCAGATATAGGTGCCGATAGGCATTTCAGATATAGTTGCCGATTGGCATTTTAAAAATAGGTGCCGATAGGCATTTCAAATAGAGAAGCCGATAGGCATTTCAAATATAGGTGCCGATAGGCATTCCAGATATGGTTGCCGATAGGCATTTCAAATATAGGTGCTGATAGGCATTTCAGATATAGTTTCCGATAGGCATTTCAAAAATAGGTGTCGATAGGCATTTCAGATATAGGTGTCGATAGGCATTTCAGATATAGGTGTCGATAGGCATTTTAGATATAGGTGTCGATAGGCATTTCAGATATAGGTGTCGATAGGCATTTCAGATATAGGTGTCGATAGGCATTTCAGATATAGGTGTCGATAGGCATTTCAGATATAGGTGTCGATAGGCATTTCAGATATATGTGCCGATAGGCATTTCAGATATAGTTGCCGATTGGCATTTTAAAAATACGTGCCGATAGGCATTTCAGATATAGAAGCCGATAGGCATTTCAAATATAGGTGCCGATAGGCATTCCAGATATAGTTGCCGATAGGCATTTCAAATATAGGTGCTGATAGGCATTTCAGATGTAGTTTCCGATAGGCATTTCAAAAATAGGTGTCGATAGGCATTTCAGATATAGGTGTCGATAGGCATTTCAGATATAGGTGTCGATAGGCATTTTAGATATAGGTGTCGATAGGCATTTCAGATATAGGTGTCGATAGGCATTTCAGATATAGGTGTCGATAGGCATTTCAGATATAGGTGCCGATAGGCATTTCAGATATAGTTGCCGATTGGCATTTTAAAAATAGGTGCCGATAGGCATTTCAGATATAGAAGCCGATAGGCATTTCAAATATAGGTGCCGATAGGCATTCCAGATATGGTTGCCGATAGGCATTTCAAATATAGGTGCTGATAGGCATTTCAGATGTAGTTTCCGATAGGCATTTCAAAAATAGGTGTCGATAGGCATTTCAGATATAGGTGTCGATAGGCATTTCAGATATAGGTGTCGATAGGCATTTCAGATATAGGTGTCGATAGGCATTTCAGATATAGGTGTCGATAGGCATTTCAGATATAGGTGTCGATAGGCATTTCAGATATAGGTGTCGATAGGCATTTCAGATATAGGTGTTGATAGGCATTTCAAATATAGGTGTCGATAGGCATTTCAGATATAGGTGTCGATATGCATTTCAGATATAGGTGCCGATAGGCATTTCAGATATAGTTGCCGATTGGCATTTTAAAAATAGGTGCCGATAGGCATTTCAAATAGAGAAGCCGATAGGCATTTCAAATATAGGTGCCGATAGGCATTCCAGATATGGTTGCCGATAGGCATTTCAAATATAGGTGCTGATAGGCATTTCAGATATAGTTTCCGATAGGCATTTCAAAAATAGGTGTCGATAGGCATTTCAGATATAGGTGTCGATAGGCATTTCAGATATAGGTGTCGATAGGCATTTTAGATATAGGTGTCGATAGGCATTTCAGATATAGGTGTCGATAGGCATTTCAGATATAGGTGTCGATAGGCATTTCAGATATAGGTGTCGATAGGCATTTCAGATATAGGTGTCGATAGGCATTTCAGATATATGTGCCGATAGGCATTTCAGATATAGTTGCCGATTGGCATTTTAAAAATACGTGCCGATAGGCATTTCAGATATAGAAGCCGATAGGCATTTCAAATATAGGTGCCGATAGGCATTCCAGATATGGTTGCCGATAGGCATTTCAAATATAGGTGCTGATAGGCATTTCAGATGTAGTTTCCGATAGGCATTTCAAAAATAGGTGTCGATAGGCATTTCAGATATAGGTGTCGATAGGCATTTCAGATATAGGTGTCGATAGGCATTTCAGATATAGGTGTCGATAGGCATTTCAGATATAGGTGTCGATAGGCATTTCAGATATAGGTGTCGATAGGCATTTCAGATATAGGTGTCGATAGGCATTTCAGATATAGGTGCCGATAGGCATTTCAGATATAGTTGCCGATTGGCATTTTAAAAATAGGTGCCGATAGGCATTTCAGATATAGAAGCCGATAGGCATTTCAAATATAGGTGCCGATAGGCATTCCAGATATAGTTGCCGATAGGCATTTCAAATATAGGTGCTGATAGGCATTTCAGATGTAGTTTCCGATAGGCATTTCAAAAATAGGTGTCGATAGGCATTTCAGATATAGGTGTCGATAGGCATTTCAGATATAGGTGTCGATAGGCATTTTAGATATAGGTGTCGATAGGCATTTCAGATATAGGTGTCGATAGGCATTTCAGATATAGGTGTCGATAGGCATTTCAGATATAGGTGCCGATAGGCATTTCAGATATAGTTGCCGATTGGCATTTTAAAAATAGGTGCCGATAGGCATTTCAGATATAGAAGCCGATAGGCATTTCAAATATAGGTGCCGATAGGCATTCCAGATATGGTTGCCGATAGGCATTTCAAATATAGGTGCTGATAGGCATCTCAGATGTAGTTTCCGATAGGCATTTCAAAAATAGGTGTCGATAGGCATTTCAGATATAGGTGTCGATAGGCATTTCAGATATAGGTGTCGATAGGCATTTCAGATATAGGTGTCGATAGGCATTTCAGATATAGGTGTCGATAGGCATTTCAGATATAGGTGTCGATAGGCATTTCAGATATAGGTGTCGATAGGCATTTCAAATATAGGTGTCGATAGGCATTTCAGATATAGGTGTCGATAGGCATTTCAGATATAGGTGTCGATAGGCATTTCAGATATAGGTGCCGATAGGCATTTCAGATATAGTTGCCGATAGGCATTTCAGATATAGGTGCCGATAGGCATATCAGATATGGTTGCCGATAGGCTTTTAAAATATAGGTGCCGATAGGCATTTCCAATATAGATGTGGATAGGCATTTCAGATATAGGTGTCGATAGGCATTTCAGATATTGGTGTCGATAGGCATTTCAGATATAGGTGTCGATAGGCATTTCAGTTATAGGTGTCGATAGGCATTTCAGATATAGGTGCCGATAGGCATTTCAGATATAGTTGCCGATTAACATTTTAAAAATAGGTGCCGATAGGCATTTCAGATATAGAAGCCGATAGGCATTTCAAATATAGGTGCCGATAGGCATTCCAGATATGGTTGCCGATAGGCATTTCAAATATAGGTGCTGATAGGCATTTCAGATGTAGTTTCCGATAGGCATTTCAAAAATAGGTGTCGATAGGCATTTCAGATATAGGTGTCGATAGGCATTTCAGATATAGGTGTCGATAGGCATTTCAGATATAGGTGTCGATAGGCATTTCAGATATAGGTGTCGATAGGCATTTCAGATATAGGTGTCGATAGGCATTTCAGATATAGGTGTCGATAGGCATTTCAGATATAGGTGTCGATAGACATTTCAGATATAGGTGCCGATAGGCATTTCAGATATAGTTGCCGATTGGCATTTTAAAAATACGTGCCGATAGGCATTTCAGATATAGAAGCCAATAGGCATTTCAAATATAGGTGCCGATAGGCATTCCAGATATGGTTGCCGATAGGCATTTCAAATATAGGTGCTGATAGGCATTTCAGATGTAGTTTCCGATAGGCATTTCAAAAATAGGTGTCGATAGGCATTTCAGATATAGGTGTCGATAGGCATTTCAGATATAGGTGTCGATAGGCATTTCAGATATAGGTGTCGATAGGCATTTCAGATATAGGTGTCGATAGGCATTTCAGATATAGGTGTCGATAGGCATTTCAGATATAGGTGTCGATAGGCATTTCAGATATAGGTGCCGATAGGCATTTCAGATATAGTTGCCGATTGGCATTTTAAAAATAGGTGCCGATAGGCATTTCAGATATAGAAGCCGATAGGCATTTCAAATATAGGTGCCGATAGGCATTCCAGATATATTTGCCGATAGGCATTTCAAATATAGGTGCTGATAGGCATTTCAGATGTAGTTTCCGATAGGCATTTCAAAAATAGGTGTCGATAGGCATTTCAGATATAGGTGTCGATAGGCATTTCAGATATAGGTGTCGATAGGCATTTTAGATATAGGTGTCGATAGGCATTTCAGATATAGGTGTCGATAGGCATTTCAGATATAGGTGTCGATAGGCATTTCAGTTTTGGTGTCGATAATTATTTCAGATATAGGTGTCGATAGGCATTTCAGATATAGGTGTCGATAGGCATTTCAGATATAGGTGCCGATAGGCATTTCAGATATAGTTGCCGATTGGCATTTTAAAAATAGGTGCCGATAGGCATTTCAGATATAGAAGCCGATAGACATTTCAAATATAGGTGCCGATAGGCATTCCAGATATGGTTGCCGATAGGCATTTCAAATATAGGTGCTGATAGGCATTTCAGATGTAGTTTCCGATAGGCATTTCAAAAATAGGTGTCGATAGGCATTTCAGATATAGGTGTCGATAGGCATTTCAGATATAGGTGTCGATAGGCATTTCAGATATAGGTGTCGATAGGCATTTCAGATATAGGTGTCGATAGGCATTTCAGATATAGGTGTCGATAGGCATTTCAGATATAGGTGTCGATAGGCATTTCAGATATAGGTGTCGATAGGCATTTCAGATATAGGTGTCGATAGGCATTTCAGATATAGGTGCCGATAGGCATTTCAGATATAGTTGCCCAATGGCATTTTAAAAATAGGTGCCGATAGGCATTTCAGATATAGAAGCCGATAGGCATTTCAAATATAGATGCCGATAGGCATTCCAGATATGGTTGCCGATAGGCATTTCAAATATAGGTGCTGATAGGCATTTCAGATGTAGTTTCCGATAGGCATTTCAAAAATAGGTGTCGTTAGGCATTTCAGATATAGGTGTCGATAGGCATTTCAGATATAGGTGTCGATAGGCATTTCAGATATAGGTGTCGATAGGCATTTCAGATATAGGTGTCGATAGGCATTTCAGATATAGGTGTCGATAGGCATTTCAGATATAGGTGTCGATAGGCATTTCAGATATAGGTGTCGATAGGCATTTCAGATATAGGTGCCGATAGGCATTTCAGATATAGTTGCCGATTGGCATTTTAAAAATAGGTGCCGATAGGCATTTCAGATATAGAAGCCGATAGGCATTTCAAATATAGGTGCCGATAGGCATTCCAGGTATGGTTGCCGATAGGCATTTCAAATATAGGTGCTGATAGGCATCTCAGATGTAGTTTCCGATAGGCATTTCAAAAATAGGTGTCGATAGGCATTTCAGATATAGGTGTCGATAGGCATTTCAGATATAGGTGTCGATAGGCATTTCAGATATAGGTGTCGATAGGCATTTCAGATATAGGTGTCGATAGGCATTTCAGATATAGGTGTCGATAGGCATTTCAGATATAGGTGTCGATAGGCATTTCAGATATAGGTGTCGATAGGCATTTCAGATATAGGTGTCGATAGGCATTTCAGATATAGGTGTCGATAGGCATTTCAGATATAGGTGCCGATAGGCATTTCAGATATAGTTGCCGATAGGCATTTCAGATATAGGTGCCGATAGGCATATCAGATATGGTTGCCGATAGGCATTTAAAATATAGGTGCCGATAGGCATTTCCAATATAGATGTGGAATAGGCATTTCAGATATAAATGCCGAAAGGCATTTCAGATATAGGTGCCGATAGGCATTTCTGATGTGGTTGCCGATAGGCATTTCAAATATAGGTGCTGATAGGCATTTCAGATGTAGTTTTCGATAGGCATTTCAAAAATAGGTGCCGATAGGCATTTCAGATATAGGTGCCGATAGGCATTTCAGATATAGTTGCCGATTGGCATTTTTAAAATAGGTGCCGATAGGCATTTCAGATATAGAAGCCGATAGGCAGTTCAAATATAGGTTCTGATAGGCATTTCAGATGTAGTTTCCGATAAGTATTTCAAAAATAGATACCGATAGGCATTTCAGATATAGGTGCCGATAGGCATTTTAGATATAGTTGCCGATTGGCATTTTAAAAATGGGTGCCGATAGGCATTTCAGATATAGAAGCCGATAGGCATTTCAAATATAGGTGCCGATAGGCATTCCAGATATGGTTGCCGATAGGCATTTCAAATATAAGTGCTGATAGGCATTTCAGATGTAGTTTCCTATACGCATTTCAAAAATAGGTGCCGATAGGCATTTCAGATATAGGTGCCGATAGGCATTTCAGATATAGTTGCCGATTGGCATTTTAAAAATAGGTGCCGATAGGCATTTCAGATATAGAAGCCGATAGGCATTTCAAATATAGTTGCCGATAGGCATTCCAGATATGGTTGCCGATAGGCATTTCAAATATAGGTGCTGATAGGCATTTCAGATGTAGTTTCCGATAGGCATTTCCAAAAATAGGTGTCGATAGGCATTTCAGATATAGGTGTCGATAGGCATTTCAGATATAGGTGTCGATAGGCATTTCAGATATAGGTGTCGATAGGCATTTCAGATATAGGTGTCGATAGGCATTTCAGATATAGGTGTCGATAGGCATTTCAGATATAGGTGTCGATAGGCATTTCAGATATAGGTGTCGATAGGCATTTCAGATATAGGTGCCGATAGGCATTTCTGATGTGGTTGCCGATAGGCATTTCAAATATAGGTGCTGATAGGCATTTCAGATGTAGTTTTCGATAGGCATTTCAAAAATAGGTGCCGATAGGCATTTCAGATATAGGTGCCGATAGGCATTTCAGATATAGTTGCCGATTGGCATTTTTAAAATAGGTGCCGATAGGCATTTCAGATATAGAAGCCGATAGGCATTTCAAATATAGGTTCTGATAGGCATTTCAGATGTAGTTCCGATAAGTATTTCAAAAATAGATACCGATAGGCATTTCAGATATAGGTGCCGATAGGCATTTTAGATATAGTTGCCGATTGGCATTTTAAAAATGGGTGCCGATAGGCATTTCAGATATAGAAGCCGATAGGCATTTCAAATATAGGTGCCGATAGGCATTCCAGATATGGTTGCCGATAGGCATTTCAAATATAAGTGCTGATAGGCATTTCAGATGTAGTTTCCTATACGCATTTCAAAAATAGGTGCCGATAGGCATTTCAGATATAGGTGCCGATAGGCATTTCAGATATAGTTGCCGATTGGCATTTTAAAAATAGGTGCCGATAGGCATTTCAGATATAGAAGCCGATAGGCATTTCAAATATAGTTGCCGATAGGCATTCCAGATATGGTTGCCGATAGGCATTTCAAATATAGGTGCTGATAGGCATTTCAGATGTGGTTTCCGATAGGCATTTCAAAAATAGGTGTCGATAGGCATTTCAGATATAGGTGTCGATAGGCATTTCAGATATAGGTGTCGATAGGCATTTCAGATATAGGTGTCGATAGGCATTTCAGATATAGGTGTCGATAGGCATTTCAGATATAGGTGTCGATAAGCATTTCAGATATAGGTGTCGATAGGCTTTTCAGATATAGGTGTCGATAGGCATTTCAGATATAGGTGTCGATAGGCATTTAAGATATAGGTGCCGATAGGCATTTCAGATATAGTTGCCGATTGGCATTTTAAAAATAGGTGCCGATAGGCATTTCAGATATAGAAGCCGATAGGCATTTCAAGTATAGGTGCCGATAGGCATTCCAGATATGGTTGCCGATAGGCATTTCAAATATAGGTGCTGATAGGCATTTCAGATGTAGTTTCCGATAGGCATTTCAAAAATAGGTGTCGATAGGCATTTCAGATATAGGTGTCGATAGGCATTTCAGATATAGGTGTCGATAGGCATTTCAGATATAGGTGTCGATAGGCATTTCAGATATAGGTGTCGATAGGCATTTCAGATATAGGTGTCGATAGGCATTTCAGATATAGGTGTCGATAGGCATTTCAGATATAGGTGCTGATAGGCATTTCAGATATAGTTGCCGATTGGCATTTTAAAAATAGGTGCCGATAGGCATTTCAGATATAGAAGCCGATAGGCATTTCAAATATAGGTGCCGATAGGCATTCCAGATATGGTTGCCGATAGGCATTTCAAATATAGGTGCTGATAGGCATTTCAGATGTAGTTTCCGATAGGCATTTCAAAAATAGGTGTCGATAGGCATTTCAGATATAGGTGTCGATAGGAATTTCAGATATAGGTGTCGATAGGCATTTCAGATATAGGTGTCGGTAGGCATTTCAGATATAGGTGTCGATAGGCATTTCAGATATAGGTGTCGATAGGCATTTCAGATATAGGTGTCGATAGGCATTTCAGATATAGGTGTCGATAGGCATTTCAGATATAGGTGCCGATAGGCATTTCAGATATAGTTGCCGATTGGCATTTTAAAAATAGGTGCCATTAGGCATTTCAGATATAGAAGCCGATAGGCATTTCAAATATAGGTGCCGATAGGCATTCCAGATATGGTTGCCGATAGGCATTTCAAATGAAGGTGCTGATAGGCATTTCAGATGTAGTTTCCGATAGGCATTTCAAAAATAGGTGTCGATAGGCATTTCAGATATAGGTGTCGATAGGCATTTCAGATATAGGTGTCGATAGGCATTTCAGATATAGGTGTCGATAGGCATTTCAGATATAGGTGTCGATAGGCAATTTAGATATAGGTGTCGATAGGAATTTCAGATATAGGTGTCGATAGGCATTTCAGATATAGGTGTCGATAGGCATTTCAGATATAGGTGCCGATAGGCATTTCAGATATAGTTGCCGATTGGCATTTTAAAAATAGGTGCCGATAGGCATTTCAGATATAGAAGCCGATAGGCATTTCAAATATAGGTGCCGATAGGCATTCCAGATATGGTTGCCGAGAGGCATTTCAAATATAGGTGCTGATAGGCATTTCAGATGTAGTTTCCGATAGGCATTTCTAAAATAGGTGTCGATAGGCATTTCAGATATAGGTGTCGATAGGCATTTCAGTTATAGGTGTCGATAGGCATTTCAGATATAGGTGTCGATAGGCATTTCAGATATAGGTGTCGATAGGTATTTCAGATATAGGTGTCGATAGGCATTTCAGATATAGGTGCCGATAGGCATTTCAGATATAGTTGCCGATTGGCATTTTAAAAATAGGTGCCGATAGGCATTTCAGATATAGAAGCCGATAGGCATTTCAAATATAGGTGCCGATAGGCATTCCAGATATGGTTGCCGATAGGCATTTCAAATATAGGTGCTGATAGGCATTTCAGATGTAGTTTCCGATAGGCATTTCAAAAATAGGTGTCGATAGGCATTTCAGATATAGGTGTCGATAGGCATTTCAGATATAGGTGTCAATAGGCATTTCAGATATAGGTGTCGATAGGCATTTCAGATATAGGTGTCGATAGGCATTTCAGATATAGGTGTCGATAGGCATTTCAGATATAGGTGTCGATAGGCATTTCAGATATAGGTGTCGATAGGCATTTCAGATATAGGTGCCGATAGGCATTTCAGATATAGTTGCCGATTGGCATTTTAAAAATAGGTGCCAATAGGCATTTCAGATATAGAAGCCGATAGACATTTCAAATATAGGTGCCGATAGGCATTCCAGATATGGTTGCCGATAGGCATTTCAAATATTGGTGCTGATAGGCATTTCAGATGTAGTTTCCGATAGGCATTTCAAAAATAGGTGTCGATAGGCATTTCAGATATAGGTGTCGATAGGCATTTCAGATATAGGTGTCGATAGGCATTTCAGATATAGGTGTCGATAGGCATTTCAGATATAGGTGTCGATAGGTATTTCAGATATAGGTGTCGATAGGCATTTCAGATATAGGTGCCGATAGGCATTTCAGATATAGTTGCCGATTGGCATTTTAAAAATAGGTGCCGATAGGCATTTCAGATATAGAAGCCGATAGGCATTTCAAATATAGGTGCCGATAGGCATTCCAGATATGGTTGCCGATAGGCATTTCAAATATAGGTGCTGATAGGCATTTCAGATGTAGTTTCCGATAGGCATTTCAAAAATAGGTGTCGATAGGCATTTCAGATATAGGTGTCGATAGGCATTTCAGATATAGGTGTCAATAGGCATTTCAGATATAGGTGTCGATAGGCATTTCAGATATAGGTGTCGATAGGCATTTCAGATATAGGTGTCGATAGGCATTTCAGATATAGGTGTCGATAGGCATTTCAGATATAGGTGTCGATAGGCATTTCAGATATAGGTGCCGATAGGCATTTCAGATATAGTTGCCGATTGGCATTTTAAAAATAGGTGCCAATAGGCATTTCAGATATAGAAGCCGATAGACATTTCAAATATAGGTGCCGATAGGCATTCCAGATATGGTTGCCGATAGGCATTTTAAATATTGGTGCTGATAGGCATTTCAGATGTAGTTTTCGATAGGCATTTCAAATATAGGTGCTGATAGGCATTTCAGATGTAGTTTCCGATAGGCATTTCAAAAATAGGTGTCGATAGGCATTTCAGATATAGGTGTCGATAGGCATTTCAGATATAGGTGTCAATAGGCATTTCAGATATAGGTGTCGATAGGCATTTCAGATATAGGTGTCGATAGGCATTTCAGATATAGGTGTCGATAGGCATTTCAGATATAGGTGTCGATAGGCATTTCAGATATAGGTGTCGATAGGCATTTCAGATATAGGTGCCGATAGGCATTTCAGATATAGTTGCCGATTGGCATTTTAAAAATAGGTGCCAATAGGCATTTCAGATATAGAAGCCGATAGACATTTCAAATATAGGTGCCGATAGGCATTCCAGATATGGTTGCCGATAGGCATTTCAAATATTGGTGCTGATAGGCATTTCAGATGTAGTTTCCGATAGGCATTTCAAAAATAGGTGTCGATAGGCATTTCAGATATAGGTGTCGATAGGCATTTCAGATATAGGTGTCGATAGGCATTTCAGATATAGGTGTCGATAGGCATTTCAGATATAGGTGTCCATAGGCATTTCAGATATAGGTGTCGATAGGCATTTCAGATATAGGTGTCGATAGGCATTTCAGATATAGGTGTCGATAGGCATTTCAGATATAGGTGTCGATAGGCATTTCAGATATAGGTGCCGATAGGCATTTCAGATATAGTTGCCGATTGGCATTTTAAAAATAGGTGCCGATAGGCATTTCAGGTATAGAAGCCGATAGGCATTTCAAATATAGGTGCCGATAGGCATTCCAGATATGGTTGCCGATAGGCATTTCAAATATAGGTGCTGATAGGCATTTCAGATGTAGTTTCCAATAGGCATTTCAAAAATAGGTGTCGATAGGCATTTCAGATATAGGTGTCGATAGGCATTTCAGATATAGGTGTCGATAGGCATTTCAGATATAGGTGTCGATAGGCATTTCAGATATAGGTGCCGATAGGCATTTCAGATATAGTTGCCGATAGGCATTTCAGATATAGGTGCCGATAGGCATATCAAATATGGTTGCCGATAGGCATTTAAAATATAGGTGCCGATAGGCATTTCCAATATAGATGTGGATAGGCATTTCAGATATAAATGCCGAAAGGCATTTCAGATATAGGTGCCGATAGGCATTTCTGATGTGGTTGCCGATAGGCATTTCAAATATAGGTGCTGATAGGCATTTCAGATGTAGTTTTCGATAGGCATTTCAAAAATAGGTGCCGATAGGCATTTCAGATATAGGTGCCGATAGGCATTTCAGATATAGTTGCCGATTGGCATTTTTAAAATAGGTGCTGATAGGCATTTCAGATATAGAAGCCGATAGGCATTTCAAATATAGGTTCTGATAGGCATTTCAGATGTAGTTTCCGATAAGTATTTCAAAAATAGATACCGATAGGCATTTCAGATATAGGTGCCGATAGGCATTTTAGATATAGTTGCCGATTGGCATTTTAAAAATGGGTGCCGATAGGCATTTCAGATAAAGAAGCCGATAGGCATTTCAAATATAGGTGCCGATAGGCATTCCAGATATGGTTGCCGATAGGCATTTCAAATATAAGTGCTGATAGGCATTTCAGATGTAGTTTCCTATACGCATTTCAAAAATAGGTGCCGATAGGCATTTCAGATATAGGTGTTGATAGGCATTTCAGATATAGTTGCCGATTGGCATTTTAAAAATAGGTGCCGATAGGCATTTCAGATATAGAAGCCGATAGGCATTTCAAATATAGTTGCCGATAGGCATTCCAGATATGGTTGCCGATAGGCATTTCAAATATAGGTGCTGATAGGCATTTCAGATGTAGTTTCCGATAGGCATTTCAAAAATAGGTGTCGATAGGCATTTCAGTTATAGGTGTCGATAGGCATTTCAGATATAGGTGTCGATAGGCATTTCAGATATAGGTGTCGATAGGCATTTCAGATATAGGTGTCGATAGGCATTTCAGATATAGGTGTCGATAGGCATTTCAGATATAGGTGTCGATAGGCATTTCAGATATAGGTGTCGATAGGCATTTCAGATATAAGTGCCGATAGGCATTTCAGATATAGTTGCCGATTGGCATTTTAAAAATAGGTGCCAATAGGCATTTCAGATATAGAAGCCGATAGGCATTTCAAATATAGGTGCCGATAGGCATTCCAGATATGGTTGCCGATAGGCATTTCAAATATAGGTGCTGATAGGCATTTCAGATGTAGTTTCCGATAGGCATTTCAAAAATAGGTGCCGATAGGCATTTCAGATATAGGTGCTGATAGGCATTTCAGATATAGTTGCCGATTGGCATTTTAAAAATAGGTGCCGATAGGCATTTCAGATATAGAAGCCGATAGGCATTTCAAATATAGGTGCCAATAGACATTCCAGATATGGTTGCCGATAGGCATTTCAAATATAGGTGCTGATAGGCATTTCAGATGTAGTTTCCGATAGGCATTTCAAAAATAGGTGCCGATAGGCATTTCAGATATAGAAGCCGATAGGCATTTCAGATATAGTTGCCGATTGGCATTTTAAAAATAGGTGCCGATAGGCATTTCAGATATAGTTGCCGATTGGCATTTTAAAAATAGGTGTCGATAGGCATTTCAGATATAGAAGCCGATAGGCAATTCAAATATAGGTGCCGATAGGCATTCCAGATATGATTGCCGATAGGCATTTTAAATATAGGTGCTGATGGGCATTCCAGATGTAGTTTCCGATAGGCATTTCAAAAATTGGTGCCGATAGGCATTTTAGATATAGGTGCCGATAGGCATTTCAGATATAGTTACCGATTGGCATTTTTAAAATAGGTGCCGATAGGCATTTCAGATATAGGAGCCGATAAGTATTTCAAATATAGGTGTCGATAGGCATTTCAGATATAGTTGCCGATAGGCATTTCAAATATAGAAGCCGATAGGCATTTCAAATATAGGTGCCGATAGGCATTCCAGATATGGTTGCCGATAGGCATTTCAAATATAGGTGCTGATAGGCATTTTAGATGTAGTTTCTGATAGGCATTTCAAAAATAGCTGCCGATAGGCAATTCAGATATAGGTGCCGATAGGCATTTCAGATATAGTTGCCGATTGGCATTTTAAAAATGGGTGCCGATAGGCATTTCAGATATAGAAGCCGATAGGCATTTCAAATATAGGTGCCGATAGGCATTCCAGATATGGTTGCCGATAGGCATTTTAAATATAGGTGCTGATAGGCATTTCAGATGTAGTTTCCGATAGGCATTTCAAAAATAGGTGCCGATAGGCATTTCAGATATAGGGGCCGATAGGAATTTCAGATATAGTTGCCGATTGGCATTTTAAAAATAGGAGCCGATAGGCATTTCAGATATTGAAGCCGATAGGCATTTCAAATATAGGTGCCGATAAGCATTCAAGATATGGTTGCCGATAGGCATTTCAAATATAGGTGCTGATAGGCATTTCAGATGTAGTTTCCGATAGGCATTTCAAAAATTGGTGCCGATAGGCATTTCAGATATAGGTGCCGATAGGCATTTCAGATATAGTTGCCGATTGGCATTTCAAAAATAGGTGCCGATAGGCATTTCAGATATAGAAGCCGATAGGTATTTCAAATATAGGTGTCGATAGGCATTTCAGATATGGTTGCCGATAGGCATTTCAAATATAGGTGCTGATAGGCATTTCAGATGTAGTTTCCGATAGGCATTTCAAAAATAGGTGCCGATAGGCATTTCAGATATAGGTGCCGATAGGCATTTCAGATATAGTTGCCGATTGGCATTTTAAAAATAGGTGTCGATAGGCATTTCAGATATAAATGCCGAAAGGCATTTCAGGTATAGGTGCCGATAGGCATTTCTGATGTGGTTGCTGATAGGCATTTCAAATATAGGTGCTGATAGGCATTTCAGATGTAGTTTCCGATAGGCATTTTATGAAATTGGTGCCGATAGGCATTTCAGATATAGGTGCCGATAGGCATTTCAGATATATTTACCGATTGGCATTTTAAAAATAGGTGCCGATAGGCATTTCAGATATAGAAGCCGATAGGTATTTCAAATATAGGTGTCGATAGGCATTTCAGATATGGTTGCCGATAGGCATTTCAAATATAGGTGCTGATAAGCATTTCAGATGTAGTTTCCGATAGGCATTTCAAAAATAGGTGCCGATAGGCATTTCAGATATAGGTGCCGATAGGCATTTCAGATATAGTTGCCGATTAGCATTTTAAAAACAGATGCCGATAGGCATTTCAGATATAGAAGCCGATAGGTATTTCAAATATAAGTGTCGATAGGCATTTCAGATATGGTTGCCGATAGGCATTTCAAATATAGGAGCAGATAGGCATTTCAAATATAGGTGCCGATTGGCATTCCAGATATGGTTGCCGATAGGCATTTCAAATATAGGTGCTGATAGGCATTTCAGATGTAGTTTCCGATAGGCATTTCAAAAATAGGTGTCGATAGGCATTTCAGATATAGGTGTCGATAGGCATTTCAGATATAGGTGTCGATAGGCATTTCAGATATAGGTGTCGATAGGCATTTCAGATATAGGTGTCGATAGGCATTTCAGATATAGGTGTCGATAGGCATTTCAGATATAGGTGTCGATAGGCATTTCAGATATAGGTGTCGATAGGCATTTCAGATATAGGTGTCGATAGGCATTTCAGATATAGGTGCCGATAGGCATTTCAGATATAGGTGTCGATAGGCATTTCAGATATAGGTGTCGATAGGCATTTCAGATATAGGTGTCGATAGGCATTTCAGTTATAGGTGTCGATAGGCATTTCAGATATAGGTGCCGATAGGCATTTCAGATATAGTTGCCGATTAACATTTTAAAAATAGGTGCCGATAGGCATTTCAGATATAGAAGCCGATAGGCATTTCAAATATAGGTGCCGATAGGCATTCCAGATATGGTTGCCGATAGGCATTTCAAATATAGGTGCTGATAGGCATTTCAGATGTAGTTTCCGATAGGCATTTCAAAAATAGGTGTCGATAGGCATTTCAGGTATAGGTGTCGATAGGCATTTCAGATATAGGTGTCGATAGGCATTTCAGATATAGGTGTCGATAGGCATTTCAGATATAGGTGTCGATAGGCATTTCAGATATAGGTGTCGATAGGCATTTCAGATATAGGTGTCGATAGGCATTTCAGATATAGGTGTCGATAGGCATTTCAGATATAGGTGTCGATAGGCATTTCAGATATAGGTGTCGATAGGCATTTCAGATATAGGTGTCGATAGGCATTTCAGATATAGGTGTCGATAGGCATTTCAGATATAGGTGTCGATAGGCATTTCAGTTATAGGTGTCGATAGGCATTTCAGATATAGGTGCCGATAGGCATTTCAGATATAGTTGCCGATTAACATTTTAAAAATAGGTGCCGATAGGCATTTCAGATATAGAAGCCGATAGGCATTTCAAATATAGGTGCCGATAGGCATTCCAGATATGGTTGCCGATAGGCATTTCAAATATAGGTGCTGATAGGCATTTCAGATGTAGTTTCCGATAGGCATTTCAAAAATAGGTGTCGATAGGCATTTCAGATATAGGTGTCGATAGGCATTTCAGATATAGGTGTCGATAGGCATTTCAGATATAGGTGTCGATAGGCATTTCAGATATAGGTGTCGATAGGCATTTCAGATATAGGTTTTCGATAGGCATTTCAGATATAGGTGTCGATAGGCATTTCAGATATAGGTGTTGATAGGCATTTCAAATATAGGTGTCGATAGGCATTTCAGATATAGGTGTCGATATGCATTTCAGACATAGGTGCCGATAGGCATTTCAGATATAGTTGCCGATTGGCATTTTAAAAATAGATGCCGATAGGCATTTCAAATAGAGAAGCCGATAGGCATTTCAAATATAGGTGCCGATAGGCATTCCAGATATGGTTGCCGATAGGCATTTCAAATATAGGTGCTGATAGGCATTTCAGATGTAGTTTCCGATAGGCATTTCAAAAATAGGTGTCGATAGGCATTTCAGATATAGGTGTCGATAGGCATTTCAGATATAGGTGTCGATAGGCATTTTAGATATATGTGTCGATAGGCATTTCAGATATAGGTGTCGATAGGCATTTCAGATATAGGTGTCGATAGGCATTTCAGATATAGGTGTCGATAGGCATTTCAGATATAGGTGTCGATAGGCATTTCAGATATATGTGCCGATAGGCATTTCAGATATAGTTGCCGATTGGCATTTTAAAAATACGTGCCGATAGGCATTTCAGATATAGAAGCCGATAGGCATTTCAAATATAGGTGCCGATAGGCATTCCAGATATGGTTGCCGATAGGCATTTCAAATATAGGTGCTGATAGGCATTTCAGATGTAGTTTCCGATAGGCATTTCAAAAATAGGTGTCGATAGGCATTTCAGATATAGGTGTCAATAGGCATTTCAGATATAGGTGTCGATAGGCATTTCAGATATAGGTGTCGATAGGCATTTCAGATATAGGTGTCGATAGGCATTTCAGATATAGGTGTCGATAGGCATTTCAGATATAGGTGTCGATAGGCATTTCAGATATAGGTGCCGATAGGCATTTCAGATATAGTTGCCGATTGGCATCTTAAAAATAGGTGCCGATAGGCATTTCAGATATAGAAGCCGATAGGCATTTCAAATATAGGTGCCGATAGGCATTCCAGATATAGTTGCCGATAGGCATTTCAAATATAGGTGCTGATAGGCATTTCAGATGTAGTTTCCGATAGGCATTTCAAAAATAGGTGTCGATAGGCATTTCAGATATAGGTGTCGATAGGCATTTCAGATATAGGTGTCGATAGGCATTTTAGATATAGGTGTCGATAGGCATTTCAGATATAGGTGTCGATAGGCATTTCAGATATAGGTGTCGATAGGCATTTCAGATATAGGTGTCGATAATTATTTCAGATATAGGTGTCGATAGGCATTTCAGATATAGGTGTCGATAGGCATTTCAGATATAGGTGCCGATAGGCATTTCAGATATAGTTGCCGATTGGCATTTTAAAAATAGGTGCCGATAGGCATTTCAGATATAGAAGATGATAGGCATTTCAAATATAGGTGCCGATAGGCATTCCAGATATGGTTGCCGATAGGCATTTCAAATATAGGTGCTGATAGGCATTTCAGATGTAGTTTCCGATAGGCATTTCAAAAATAGGTGTCGATAGGCATTTCAGATATAGGTGTCGATAGGCATTTCAGATATAGGTGTCGATAGGCATTTCAGATATAGGTGTCGATAGGCATTTCAGATATAGGTGTCGATAGGCATTTCAGATATAGGTGTCGATAGGCATTTCAGATATAGGTGTCGATAGGCATTTCAGATATAGGTGTCGATAGGCATTTCAGATATAGGTGCCGATAGGCATTTCAGATATAGTTGCCGATTGGCATTTTAAAAATAGGTGCCGATAGGCATTTCAGATATAGAAGCCGATAGGCATTTCAAATATAGGTGCCGATAGGCATTCCAGATATGGTTGCCGATAGGCATTTCAAATATAGGTGCTGATAGGCATTTCAGATGTAGTTTCCGATAGGCATTTCAAAAATAGGTGTCGATAGGCATTTCAGATATAGGTGTCGATAGGCATTTCAGATATAGGTGTCGATAGGCATTTCAGATATAGGTGTCGATAGGCATTTCAGATATAGGTGCCGATAGGCATTTCAGATATAGTTGCCGATTGGCATTTTAAAAATAGGTGCCGATAGGCATTTCAGATATAGAAGCCGATAGGCATTTCAAATATAGGTGCCGATAGGCATTCCAGATATGGTTGCCGATAGGCATTTCAAATATATGTGCTGATAGGCATTTCAGATGTAGTTTCCGATAGTCATTTCAAAAATAGGTGTCGATAGGCATTTCAGATATAGGTGTCGATAGGCATTTCAGATATAGGTGTCGATAGGCATTTCAGATATAGGTGTCGATAGGCATTTCAGATATAGGTGTCGATAGGCATTTCAGATATAGGTGTCGATAGGCATTTCAGATATAGGTGTCGATAGGCATTTCAGATATAGGTGTCGATAGGCATTTCAGATATAGGTGCCGATAGGCATTTCAGATATAGTTGCCGATTGGCATTTTAAAAATAGGTGCCGATAGGCATTTCAGATATAGAAGCCGATAGGCATTTCAAATATAGGTGCCGATAGGCATTCCAGATATGGTTGCCGGTAGGCATTTCAAATATAGGTGCTGATAGGCATCTCAGATGTAGTTTCCGATAGGCATTTCAAAAATAGGTGTCGATAGGCATTTCAGATATAGGTGTCGATAGGCATTTCAGATATAGGTGTCGATAGGCATTTCAGATATAGGTGTCGATAGGCATTTCAGATATAGGTGTCGATAGGCATTTCAGATATAGGTGTCGATAGGCATTTCAGATATAGGTGTCGATAGGCATTTCAGATATAGGTGTCGATAGGCATTTCAGATATAGGTGTCGATAGGCATTTCAGATATAGGTGTCTATAGGCATTTCAGATATAGGTGCCGATAGGCATTTCAGATATAGTTGCCGATAGGCATTTCAGATATAGGTGCCGATAGGCATATCAGATATGGTTGCCGATAGGCATTTAAAATATAGGTGCCGATAGGCATTTCCAATATAGATGTGGATAGGCATTTCAGATATAAATGCCGAAAGGCATTTCAGATATAGGTGCCGATAGGCATTTCTGATGTGGTTGCCGATAGGCATTTCAAATATAGGTGCTGATAGGCATTTCAGATGTAGTTTTCGATAGGCATTTCAAAAATAGGTGCCGATAGGCATTTCAGATATAGGTGCCGATAGGCATTTCAGATATAGTTGCCGATTGGCATTTTTAAAATAGGTGCCGATAGGCATTTCAGATATAGAAGCCGATAGGCATTTCAAATATAGGTTCTGATAGGCATTTCAGATGTAGTTTCCGATAAGTATTTCAAAAATAGATACCGATAGGCATTTCAGATATAGGTGCCGATAGGCATTTCAGATATAGTTGCCGATTGGCATTTTAAAAATGGGTGCCGATAGGCATTTCAGATATAGAAGCCAATAGGCATTTCAAATATAGGTGCCGATAGGCATTCCAGATATGGTTGCCGATAGGCATTTCAAATATAAGTGCTGATAGGCATTTCAGATGTAGTTTCCTATAGGCATTTCAAAAATAGGTGCCGATAGGCATTTCAGATATAGGTGCCGATAGGCATTTCAGATATAGTTGCCGATTAGCATTTTAAAAATAGGTGCCGATAGGCATTTCAGATATAGAAGCCGATAGGCATTTCAAATATAGGTGCCGATAGGCATTCCAGATATGGTTGCCGATAGGCATTTCAAATATAGGTGCTGATAGGCATTTCAGATGTAGTTTCCGATAGGCATTTCAAAAATAGGTGTCGATAGGCATTTCAGATATAGGTGTCGATAGGCATTTCAGATATAGGTGTCGATAGGCATTTCAGATATAGGTGTCGATAGGCATTTCAGATATAGGTGTCGATAGGCATTTCAGATATAGGTGTCGATAGGCATTTCAGATATAGGTGTCGATAGGCTTTTCAGATATAGGTGTCGATAGGCATTTCAGATATAGGTGTCGATAGGCATTTCAGATATAGGTGCCGATAGGCATTTCAGATATAGTTGCCGATTGGCATTTTAAAAATAGGTGCCGATAGGCATTTCAGATATAGAAGCCGATAGGCATTTCAAATATAGGTGCCGATAGGCATTCCAGATATGGTTGCCGATAGGCATTTCAAATATAGGTGCTGATAGGCATTTCAGATGTAGTTTCCGATAGGCATTTCAAAAATAGGTGTCGATAGGCATTTCAGATATAGGTGTCGATAGGCATTTCAGATATAGGTGTCGATAGGCATTTCAGATATAGGTGTCGATAGGCATTTCAGATATAGGTGTCGATAGGCATTTCAGATATAGGTGTCGATAGGCATTTCAGATATAGGTGTCGATAGGCATTTCAGATATAGGTGTCGATAGGCATTTCAGATATAGGTGTCGATAGGCATTTCAGATATAGGTGCCGATAGGCATTTCAGATATAGTTGCCGATTGGCATTTTAAAAATAGGTGCCGATAGGCATTTCAGATATAGAAGCCGATAGGCATTTCAAATATAGGTGCCGATAGGCATTCCAGATATGGTTGCCGATAGGCATTTCAAATATAGGTGCTGATAGGCATTTCAGATGTAGTTTCCGATAGGCATTTCAAAAATAGGTGTCGATAGGCATTTCAGATATAGGTGTCGATAGGCATTTCAGATATAGGTGTCGATAGGCATTTCAGATATAGGTGCCGATAGGCATTTCAGATATAGTTGCCGATTGACATTTTAAAAATAGGTGTCGATAGGCATTTCAGATATAGAAGCCGATAGGCATTTCAAATATAGGTGCCGATAGGCATTCCAGATATGGTTGCCGATAGGCATTTCAAATATAGGTGCTGATAGACATTCCAGATGTAGTTTCCGATAGGCATTTCAAAAATTGGTGCCGATAGGCATTTCAAATATAGGTGCCGATAGGCATTTCAGATATAGTTACCGGTTGGCATCTTAAAAATAGGTGCCGATAGGCATTTCAGATATAGAAGCCGATAGGTATTTCAAATATAGATGTCGATAAGCATTTCAGATATGGTTGCCGATAGGCATTTCAAATAAAAGTGCTGATAGGCATTACAGATGTAGTTTCCGATAGGAATTTCAAAAATAAGTGCCGATAGGCATTTCAGATATAGGTGCCGATAGGCATTTCAGATATAGTTGCCGATTGGCATTTTAAAAATAGGTGCCGATAGGCATTTCAGATATAGAAGCCGATAGGCATTTCTAAATATAGGTGCCGATAGGCATTCCAGATATGGTTGCCGATAGGAATTTCAAATATAGAAGCTGATAGGCATTTCAGATGTAGTTTCCGATAGGCATTTAAAAAATAGGTGCCGATAGGCATTTCAGATATAGGTGCCGATAGGCATTTCAGATATTGTTGCCAATTGGCATCTTAAAAATAGGTGCCGATAGGCATTTCAGATATAGAAGCCGATAGGCATTTCAAATATAGGTGCCGATAGGCATTCCAGATATGGTTGCCGATAGGCATTTCAAATATAGGTGCTGATAGGCATTTCAGATGTAGTTTCCGATGGGCATTTCAAAAATAGGTGTCGATAGGCATTTCAGATATAGGTGTCGATAGGCATTTCAGATATAGTTGTCGATAGGCATTTCAGATATAGGTGTCGATAGGCATTTCAGATATAGGTGTCGATAGGCATTTCAGATATAGGTGTCGATAGGCATTTCAGATATAGGTGTCGATAGGCATTTCAGATATAGGTGTCGATAGGCATTTCAGATATAGGTGTCGATAGGCATTTCAGATATAGGTGCCGATAGGCATTTCAGATATAGTTGCCGATTGGCATTTTAAAAATAGGTGCCGATAGGCATTTCAGATATAGAAGCCGATAGGATTTTCAAATATAGGTGCCGATAGGCATTCCAGATATGGTTGCCGATAGGCATTTCAAATATAGGTGCTGATAGGCATTTCAGATGTAGTTTCCGATAGGCATTTCAAAAATAGGTGTCGATAGGCAGTTCAGATATAGGTGTCGATAGGCATTTCAGATATAGGTGTCGATAGGCATTTCAGATATAGGTGTCGATAGGCATTTCAGATATAGTTGTCGATAGGCATTTCAGATATAGGTGTCGATCGGCATTTCAGGTATAGGTGTCGATAGGCATTTCAGATATAGGTGTCGATAGGCATTTCAGATATAGGTGCCGATAGGCATTTCAGATATAGTTGCCGATTGGCATTTTAAAAATAGGTGCCGATAGGCATTTCAGATATAGAAGCCGATAGGCATTTCAAATATAGGTGCCGATAGGCATTTCAGATATGGTTGACGATAGGCAATTCAAATATAGGTGCTGATAGGCATTTCAGATGTAGTTTCCGATAGGCATTTCAAAAATAGGTGTCGATAGGCATTTCAGATATAGGTGTCGATAGGCATTTCAGATATAGGTGTCGATAGGCATTTCAGATATAGGTGTCGATAGGCATTTCAGATATAGGTGTCGAAAGGCATTTCAGATATAGGTATCGATAGGCATTTCAGATATAGGTGTCGATAGGCATTTCAGTTATAGGTGTCGATAGGCATTTCAGATATAGGTGCCGATAGGCATTTCAGATATAGTTGCCGATTAACATTTTAAAAATAGGTGCCGATAGGCATTCCAGATATGGTTGCCGATAGGCATTTCAAATATAGGTGCTGATAGGCATTTCAGATGTAGTTTCCGATAGGCATTTCAAAAATAGGTGTCGATAGGCATTTCAGATATAGGTGTCGATAGGCATTTCAGATATAGGTGTCGATAGGCATTTCAGATATAGGTGTCGATAGGCATTTCAGATATAGGTGTCGATAGGCATTTCAGATATAGGTGTCGATAGGCATTTCAGATATAGGTGTCGATATGCATTTCAGATATAGGTCTTGATAGGCATTTCAAATATAGGTGTCGATAGGCATTTCAGATATAGGTGTCGATATGCATTTCAGATATAGGTGCCGATAGGCATTTCAGATATAGTTGCCGATTGGCATTTTAAAAATAGGTGCCGATAGGCATTTCAAATAGAGAAGCCGATAGGCATTTCAAATATAGGTGCCGATAGGCATTCCAGATATGGTTGCCGATAGGCATTTCAAATATAGGTGCTGATAGGCATTTCAGATATAGTTTCCGATAGGCATTTCAAAAATAGGTGTCGATAGGCATTTCAGATATAGGTGTCGATAGGCATTTCAGATATAGGTGTCGATAGGCATTTTAGATATAGGTGTCGATAGGCATTTCAGATATAGGTGTCGATAGGCATTTCAGATATAGGTGTCGATAGGCATTTCAGATATAGGTGTCGATAGGCATTTCAGATATAGGTGTCGATAGGCATTTCAGATATATGTGCCGATAGGCATTTCAGATATAGTTGCCGATTGGCATTTTAAAAATACGTGCCGATAGGCATTTCAGATATAGAAGCCGATAGGCATTTCAAATATAGGTGCCGATAGGCATTCCAGATATAGTTGCCGATAGGCATTTCAAATATAGGTGCTGATAGGCATTTCAGATGTAGTTTCCGATAGGCATTTCAAAAATAGGTGTCGATAGGCATTTCAGATATAGGTGTCGATAGGCATTTCAGATATAGGTGTCGATAGGCATTTTAGATATAGGTGTCGATAGGCATTTCAGATATAGGTGTCGATAGGCATTTCAGATATAGGTGTCGATAGGCATTTCAGATATAGGTGCCGATAGGCATTTCAGATATAGTTGCCGATTGGCATTTTAAAAATAGGTGCCGATAGGCATTTCAGATATAGAAGCCGATAGGCATTTCAAATATAGGTGCCGATAGGCATTCCAGATATGGTTGCCGATAGGCATTTCAAATATAGGTGCTGATAGGCATTTCAGATGTAGTTTCCGATAGGCATTTCAAAAATAGGTGTCGATAGGCATTTCAGATATAGGTGTCGATAGGCATTTCAGATATAGGTGTCGATAGGCATTTCAGATATAGGTGTCGATAGGCATTTCAGATATAGGTGTCGATAGGCATTTCAGATATAGGTGTCGATAGGCATTTCAGATATAGGTGTCGATAGGCATTTCAGATATAGGTGTTGATAGGCATTTCAAATATAGGTGTCGATAGGCATTTCAGATATAGGTGTCGATATGCATTTCAGATATAGGTGCCGATAGGCATTTCAGATATAGTTGCCGATTGGCATTTTAAAAATAGGTGCCGATAGGCATTTCAAATAGAGAAGCCGATAGGCATTTCAAATATAGGTGCCGATAGGCATTCCAGATATGGTTGCCGATAGGCATTTCAAATATAGGTGCTGATAGGCATTTCAGATATAGTTTCCGATAGGCATTTCAAAAATAGGTGTCGATAGGCATTTCAGATATAGGTGTCGATAGGCATTTCAGATATAGGTGTCGATAGGCATTTTAGATATAGGTGTCGATAGGCATTTCAGATATAGGTGTCGATAGGCATTTCAGATATAGGTGTCGATAGGCATTTCAGATATAGGTGTCGATAGGCATTTCAGATATAGGTGTCGATAGGCATTTCAGATATATGTGCCGATAGGCATTTCAGATATAGTTGCCGATTGGCATTTTAAAAATACGTGCCGATAGGCATTTCAGATATAGAAGCCGATAGGCATTTCAAATATAGGTGCCGATAGGCATTCCAGATATGGTTGCCGATAGGCATTTCAAATATAGGTGCTGATAGGCATTTCAGATGTAGTTTCCGATAGGCATTTCAAAAATAGGTGTCGATAGGCATTTCAGATATAGGTGTCGATAGGCATTTCAGATATAGGTGTCGATAGGCATTTCAGATATAGGTGTCGATAGGCATTTCAGATATAGGTGTCGATAGGCATTTCAGATATAGGTGTCGATAGGCATTTCAGATATAGGTGTCGATAGGCATTTCAGATATAGGTGCCGATAGGCATTTCAGATATAGTTGCCGATTGGCATTTTAAAAATAGGTGCCGATAGGCATTTCAGATATAGAAGCCGATAGGCATTTCAAATATAGGTGCCGATAGGCATTCCAGATATAGTTGCCGATAGGCATTTCAAATATAGGTGCTGATAGGCATTTCAGATGTAGTTTCCGATAGGCATTTCAAAAATAGGTGTCGATAGGCATTTCAGATATAGGTGTCGATAGGCATTTCAGATATAGGTGTCGATAGGCATTTTAGATATAGGTGTCGATAGGCATTTCAGATATAGGTGTCGATAGGCATTTCAGATATAGGTGTCGATAGGCATTTCAGATATAGGTGCCGATAGGCATTTCAGATATAGTTGCCGATTGGCATTTTAAAAATAGGTGCCGATAGGCATTTCAGATATAGAAGCCGATAGGCATTTCATATATAGGTGCCGATAGGCATTCCAGATATGGTTGCCGATAGGCATTTCAAATATAGGTGCTGATAGGCATCTCAGATGTAGTTTCCGATAGGCATTTCAAAAATAGGTGTCGATAGGCATTTCAGATATAGGTGTCGATAGGCATTTCAGATATAGGTGTCGATAGGCATTTCAGATATAGGTGTCGATAGGCATTTCAGATATAGGTGTCGATAGGCATTTCAGATATAGGTGTCGATAGGCATTTCAGATATAGGTGTCGATAGGCATTTCAAATATAGGTGTCGATAGGCATTTCAGATATAGGTGTCGATAGGCATTTCAGATATAGGTGTCGATAGGCATTTCAGATATAGGTGCCGATAGGCATTTCAGATATAGTTGCCGATAGGCATTTCAGATATAGGTGCCGATAGGCATATCAGATATGGTTGCCGATAGGCTTTTAAAATATAGGTGCCGATAGGCATTTCCAATATAGATGTGGATAGGCATTTCAGATATAGGTGTCGATAGGCATTTCAGATATTGGTGTCGATAGGCATTTCAGATATAGGTGTCGATAGGCATTTCAGTTATAGGTGTCGATAGGCATTTCAGATATAGGTGCCGATAGGCATTTCAGATATAGTTGCCGATTAACATTTTAAAAATAGGTGCCGATAGGCATTTCAGATATAGAAGCCGATAGGCATTTCAAATATAGGTGCCGATAGGCATTCCAGATATGGTTGCCGATAGGCATTTCAAATATAGGTGCTGATAGGCATTTCAGATGTAGTTTCCGATAGGCATTTCAAAAATAGGTGTCGATAGGCATTTCAGATATAGGTGTCGATAGGCATTTCAGATATAGGTGTCGATAGGCATTTCAGATATAGGTGTCGATAGGCATTTCAGATATAGGTGTCGATAGGCATTTCAGATATAGGTGTCGATAGGCATTTCAGATATAGGTGTCGATAGGCATTTCAGATATAGGTGTCGATAGACATTTCAGATATAGGTGCCGATAGGCATTTCAGATATAGTTGCCGATTGGCATTTTAAAAATACGTGCCGATAGGCATTTCAGATATAGAAGCCAATAGGCATTTCAAATATAGGTGCCGATAGGCATTCCAGATATGGTTGCCGATAGGCATTTCAAATATAGGTGCTGATAGGCATTTCAGATGTAGTTTCCGATAGGCATTTCAAAAATAGGTGTCGATAGGCATTTCAGATATAGGTGTCGATAGGCATTTCAGATATAGGTGTCGATAGGCATTTCAGATATAGGTGTCGATAGGCATTTCAGATATAGGTGTCGATAGGCATTTCAGATATAGGTGCCGATAGGCATTTCAGATATAGTTGCCGATTGGCATTTTAAAAATAGGTGCCGATAGGCATTTCAGATATAGAAGCCGATAGGCATTTCAAATATAGGTGCCGATAGGCATTCCAGATATATTTGCCGATAGGCATTTCAAATATAGGTGCTGATAGGCATTTCAGATGTAGTTTCCGATAGGCATTTCAAAAATAGGTGTCGATAGGCATTTCAGATATAGGTGTCGATAGGCATTTCAGATATAGGTGTCGATAGGCATTTTAGATATAGGTGTCGATAGGCATTTCAGATATAGGTGTCGATAGGCATTTCAGATATAGGTGTCGATAGGCATTTCAGTTTTGGTGTCGATAATTATTTCAGATATAGGTGTCGATAGGCATTTCAGATATAGGTGTCGATAGGCATTTCAGATATAGGTGCCGATAGGCATTTCAGATATAGTTGCCGATTGGCATTTTAAAAATAGGTGCCGATAGGCATTTCAGATATAGAAGCCGATAGACATTTCAAATATAGGTGCCGATAGGCATTCCAGATATGGTTGCCGATAGGCATTTCAAATATAGGTGCTGATAGGCATTTCAGATGTAGTTTCCGATAGGCATTTCAAAAATAGGTGTCGATAGGCATTTCAGATATAGGTGTCGATAGGCATTTCAGATATAGGTGTCGATAGGCATTTCAGATATAGGTGTCGATAGGCATTTCAGATATAGGTGTCGATAGGCATTTCAGATATAGGTGTCGATAGGCATTTCAGATATAGGTGTCGATAGGCATTTCAGATATAGGTGTCGATAGGCATTTCAGATATAGGTGTCGATAGGCATTTCAGATATAGGTGCCGATAGGCATTTCAGATATAGTTGCCGATTGGCATTTTAAAAATAGGTGCCGATAGGCATTTCAGATATAGAAGCCGATAGGCATTTCAAATATAGATGCCGATAGGCATTCCAGATATGGTTGCCGATAGGCATTTCAAATATAGGTGCTGATAGGCATTTCAGATGTAGTTTCCGATAGGCATTTCAAAAATAGGTGTCGTTAGGCATTTCAGATATAGGTGTCGATAGGCATTTCAGATATAGGTGTCGATAGGCATTTCAGATATAGGTGTCGATAGGCATTTCAGATATAGGTGTCGATAGGCATTTCAGATATAGGTGTCGATAGGCATTTCAGATATAGGTGTCGATAGGCATTTCAGATATAGGTGTCGATAGGCATTTCAGATATAGGTGCCGATAGGCATTTCAGATATAGTTGCCGATTGGCATTTTAAAAATAGGTGCCGATAGGCATTTCAGATATAGAAGCCGATAGGCATTTCAAATATAGGTGCCGATAGGCATTCCAGGTATGGTTGCCGATAGGCATTTCAAATATAGGTGCTGATAGGCATCTCAGATGTAGTTTCCGATAGGCATTTCAAAAATAGGTGTCGATAGGCATTTCAGATATAGGTGTCGATAGGCATTTCAGATATAGGTGTCGATAGGCATTTCAGATATAGGTGTCGATAGGCATTTCAGATATAGGTGTCGATAGGCATTTCAGATATAGGTGTCGATAGGCATTACAGATATAGGTGTCGATAGGCATTTCAGATATAGGTGTCGATAGGCATTTCAGATATAGGTGTCGATAGGCATTTCAGATATAGGTGTCGATAGGCATTTCAGATATAGGTGCCGATAGGCATTTCAGATATAGTTGCCGATAGGCATTTCAGATATAGGTGCCGATAGGCATATCAGATATGGTTGCCGATAGGCATTTAAAATATAGGTGCCGATAGGCATTTCCAATATAGATGTGGATAGGCATTTCAGATATAAATGCCGAAAGGCATTTCAGATATAGGTGCCGATAGGCATTTCTGATGTGGTTGCCGATAGGCATTTCAAATATAGGTGCTGATAGGCATTTCAGATGTAGTTTTCGATAGGCATTTCAAAAATAGGTGCCGATAGGCATTTCAGATATAGGTGCCGATAGGCATTTCAGATATAGTTGCCGATTGGCATTTTTAAAATAGGTGCCGATAGGCATTTCAGATATAGAAGCCGATAGGCATTTCAAATATAGGTTCTGATAGGCATTTCAGATGTAGTTTCCGATAGGTATTTCAAAAATAGATACCGATAGGCATTTCAGATATAGGTGCCGATAGGCATTTTAGATATAGTTGCCGATTGGCATTTTAAAAATGGGTGCCGATAGGCATTTCAGATATAGAAGCCGATAGGCATTTCAAATATAGGTGCCGATAGGCATTCCAGATATGGTTGCCGATAGGCATTTCAAATATAAGTGCTGATAGGCATTTCAGATGTAGTTTCCTATACGCATTTCAAAAATAGGTGCCGATAGGCATTTCAGATATAGGTGCCGATAGGCATTTCAGATATAGTTGCCGATTGGCATTTTAAAAATAGGTGCCGATAGGCATTTCAGATATAGAAGCCGATAGGCATTTCAAATATAGTTGCCGATAGGCATTCCAGATATGGTTGCCGATAGGCATTTCAAATATAGGTGCTGATAGGCATTTCAGATGTAGTTTCCGATAGGCATTTCAAAAATAGGTGTCGATAGGCATTTCAGATATAGGTGTCGATAGGCATTTCAGATATAGGTGTCGATAGGCATTTCAGATATAGGTGTCGATAGGCATTTCAGATATAGGTGTCGATAGGCATTTCAGATATAGGTGTCGATAGGCATTTCAGATATAGGTGTCGATAGGCATTTCAGATATAGGTGTCGATAGGCATTTCAGATATAGGTGCCGATAGGCATTTCTGATGTGGTTGCCGATAGGCATTTCAAATATAGGTGCTGATAGGCATTTCAGATGTAGTTTTCGATAGGCATTTCAAAAATAGGTGCCGATAGGCATTTCAGATATAGGTGCCGATAGGCATTTCAGATATAGTTGCCGATTGGCATTTTTAAAATAGGTGCCGATAGGCATTTCAGATATAGAAGCCGATAGGCATTTCAAATATAGGTTCTGATAGGCATTTCAGATGTAGTTTCCGATAAGTATTTCAAAAATAGATACCGATAGGCATTTCAGATATAGGTGCCGATAGGCATTTTAGATATAGTTGCCGATTGGCATTTTAAAAATGGGTGCCGATAGGCATTTCAGATATAGAAGCCGATAGGCATTTCAAATATAGGTGCCGATAGGCATTCCAGATATGGTTGCCGATAGGCATTTCAAATATAAGTGCTGATAGGCATTTCAGATGTAGTTTCCTATACGCATTTCAAAAATAGGTGCCGATAGGCATTTCAGATATAGGTGCCGATAGGCATTTCAGATATAGTTGCCGATTGGCATTTTAAAAATAGGTGCCGATAGGCATTTCAGATATAGAAGCCGATAGGCATTTCAAATATAGTTGCCGATAGGCATTCCAGATATGGTTGCCGATAGGCATTTCAAATATAGGTGCTGATAGGCATTTCAGATGTAGTTTCCGATAGGCATTTCAAAAATAGGTGTCGATAGGCATTTCAGATATAGGTGTCGATAGGCATTTCAGATATAGGTGTCGATAGGCATTTCAGATATAGGTGTCGATAGGCATTTCAGATATAGGTGTCGATAGGCATTTCAGATATAGGTGTCGATAAGCATTTCAGATATAGGTGTCGATAGGCTTTTCAGATATAGGTGTCGATAGGCATTTCAGATATAGGTGTCGATAGGCATTTAAGATATAGGTGCCGATAGGCATTTCAGATATAGTTGCCGATTGGCATTTTAAAAATAGGTGCCGATAGGCATTTCAGATATAGAAGCCGATAGGCATTTCAAGTATAGGTGCCGATAGGCATTCCAGATATGGTTGCCGATAGGCATTTCAAATATAGGTGCTGATAGGCATTTCAGATGTAGTTTCCGATAGGCATTTCAAAAATAGGTGTCGATAGGCATTTCAGATATAGGTGTCGATAGGCATTTCAGATATAGGTGTCGATAGGCATTTCAGATATAGGTGTCGATAGGCATTTCAGATATAGGTGTCGATAGGCATTTCAGATATAGGTGTCGATAGGCATTTCAGATATAGGTGTCGATAGGCATTTCAGATATAGGTGCTGATAGGCATTTCAGATATAGTTGCCGATTGGCATTTTAAAAATAGGTGCCGATAGGCATTTCAGATATAGAAGCCGATAGGCATTTCAAATATAGGTGCCGATAGGCATTCCAGATATGGTTGCCGATAGGCATTTCAAATATAGGTGCTGATAGGCATTTCAGATGTAGTTTCCGATAGGCATTTCAAAAATAGGTGTCGATAGGCATTTCAGATATAGGTGTCGATAGGAATTTCAGATATAGGTGTCGATAGGCATTTCAGATATAGGTGTCGGTAGGCATTTCAGATATAGGTGTCGATAGGCATTTCAGATATAGGTGTCGATAGGCATTTCAGATATAGGTGTCGATAGGCATTTCAGATATAGGTGTCGATAGGCATTTCAGATATAGGTGCCGATAGGCATTTCAGATATAGTTGCCGATTGGCATTTTAAAAATAGGTGCCATTAGGCATTTCAGATATAGAAGCCGATAGGCATTTCAAATATAGGTGCCGATAGGCATTCCAGATATGGTTGCCGATAGGCATTTCAAATGAAGGTGCTGATAGGCATTTCAGATGTAGTTTCCGATAGGCATTTCAAAAATAGGTGTCGATAGGCATTTCAGATATAGGTGTCGATAGGCATTTCAGATATAGGTGTCGATAGGCATTTCAGATATAGGTGTCGATAGGCATTTCAGATATAGGTGTCGATAGGCAATTTAGATATAGGTGTCGATAGGAATTTCAGATATAGGTGTCGATAGGCATTTCAGATATAGGTGTCGATAGGCATTTCAGATATAGGTGCCGATAGGCATTTCAGATATAGTTGCCGATTGGCATTTTAAAAATAGGTGCCGATAGGCATTTCAGATATAGAAGCCGATAGGCATTTCAAATATAGGTGCCGATAGGCATTCCAGATATGGTTGCCGAGAGGCATTTCAAATATAGGTGCTGATAGGCATTTCAGATGTAGTTTCCGATAGGCATTTCTAAAATAGGTGTCGATAGGCATTTCAGATATAGGTGTCGATAGGCATTTCAGTTATAGGTGTCGATAGGCATTTCAGATATAGGTGTCGATAGGCATTTCAGATATAGGTGTCGATAGGTATTTCAGATATAGGTGTCGATAGGCATTTCAGATATAGGTGCCGATAGGCATTTCAGATATAGTTGCCGATTGGCATTTTAAAAATAGGTGCCGATAGGCATTTCAGATATAGAAGCCGATAGGCATTTCAAATATAGGTGCCGATAGGCATTCCAGATATGGTTGCCGATAGGCATTTCAAATATAGGTGCTGATAGGCATTTCAGATGTAGTTTCCGATAGGCATTTCAAAAATAGGTGTCGATAGGCATTTCAGATATAGGTGTCGATAGGCATTTCAGATATAGGTGTCAATAGGCATTTCAGATATAGGTGTCGATAGGCATTTCAGATATAGGTGTCGATAGGCATTTCAGATATAGGTGTCGATAGGCATTTCAGATATAGGTGTCGATAGGCATTTCAGATATAGGTGTCGATAGGCATTTCAGATATAGGTGCCGATAGGCATTTCAGATATAGTTGCCGATTGGCATTTTAAAAATAGGTGCCAATAGGCATTTCAGATATAGAAGCCGATAGACATTTCAAATATAGGTGCCGATAGGCATTCCAGATATGGTTGCCGATAGGCATTTCAAATATTGGTGCTGATAGGCATTTCAGATGTAGTTTCCGATAGGCATTTCAAAAATAGGTGTCGATAGGCATTTCAGATATAGGTGTCGATAGGCATTTCAGATATAGGTGTCGATAGGCATTTCAGATATAGGTGTCGATAGGCATTTCAGATATAGGTGTCGATAGGTATTTCAGATATAGGTGTCGATAGGCATTTCAGATATAGGTGCCGATAGGCATTTCAGATATAGTTGCCGATTGGCATTTTAAAAATAGGTGCCGATAGGCATTTCAGATATAGAAGCCGATAGGCATTTCAAATATAGGTGCCGATAGGCATTCCAGATATGGTTGCCGATAGGCATTTCAAATATAGGTGCTGATAGGCATTTCAGATGTAGTTTCCGATAGGCATTTCAAAAATAGGTGTCGATAGGCATTTCAGATATAGGTGTCGATAGGCATTTCAGATATAGGTGTCAATAGGCATTTCAGATATAGGTGTCGATAGGCATTTCAGATATAGGTGTCGATAGGCATTTCAGATATAGGTGTCGATAGGCATTTCAGATATAGGTGTCGATAGGCATTTCAGATATAGGTGTCGATAGGCATTTCAGATATAGGTGCCGATAGGCATTTCAGATATAGTTGCCGATTGGCATTTTAAAAATAGGTGCCAATAGGCATTTCAGATATAGAAGCCGATAGACATTTCAAATATAGGTGCCGATAGGCATTCCAGATATGGTTGCCGATAGGCATTTTAAATATTGGTGCTGATAGGCATTTCAGATGTAGTTTTCGATAGGCATTTCAAATATAGGTGCTGATAGGCATTTCAGATGTAGTTTCCGATAGGCATTTCAAAAATAGGTGTCGATAGGCATTTCAGATATAGGTGTCGATAGGCATTTCAGATATAGGTGTCAATAGGCATTTCAGATATAGGTGTCGATAGGCATTTCAGATATAGGTGTCGATAGGCATTTCAGATATAGGTGTCGATAGGCATTTCAGATATAGGTGTCGATAGGCATTTCAGATATAGGTGTCGATAGGCATTTCAGATATAGGTGCCGATAGGCATTTCAGATATAGTTGCCGATTGGCATTTTAAAAATAGGTGCCAATAGGCATTTCAGATATAGAAGCCGATAGACATTTCAAATATAGGTGCCGATAGGCATTCCAGATATGGTTGCCGATAGGCATTTCAAATATTGGTGCTGATAGGCATTTCAGATGTAGTTTCCGATAGGCATTTCAAAAATAGGTGTCGATAGGCATTTCAGATATAGGTGTCGATAGGCATTTCAGATATAGGTGTCGATAGGCATTTCAGATATAGGTGTCGATAGGCATTTCAGATATAGGTGTCCATAGGCATTTCAGATATAGGTGTCGATAGGCATTTCAGATATAGGTGTCGATAGGCATTTCAGATATAGGTGTCGATAGGCATTTCAGATATAGGTGTCGATAGGCATTTCAGATATAGGTGCCGATAGGCATTTCAGATATAGTTGCCGATTGGCATTTTAAAAATAGGTGCCGATAGGCATTTCAGGTATAGAAGCCGATAGGCATTTCAAATATAGGTGCCGATAGGCATTCCAGATATGGTTGCCGATAGGCATTTCAAATATAGGTGCTGATAGGCATTTCAGATGTAGTTTCCAATAGGCATTTCAAAAATAGGTGTCGATAGGCATTTCAGATATAGGTGTCGATAGGCATTTCAGATATAGGTGTCGATAGGCATTTCAGATATAGGTGTCGATAGGCATTTCAGATATAGGTGCCGATAGGCATTTCAGATATAGTTGCCGATAGGCATTTCAGATATAGGTGCCGATAGGCATATCAGATATGGTTGCCGATAGGCATTTAAAATATAGGTGCCGATAGGCATTTCCAATATAGATGTGGATAGGCATTTCAGATATAAATGCCGAAAGGCATTTCAGATATAGGTGCCGATAGGCATTTCTGATGTGGTTGCCGATAGGCATTTCAAATATAGGTGCTGATAGGCATTTCAGATGTAGTTTTCGATAGGCATTTCAAAAATAGGTGCCGATAGGCATTTCAGATATAGGTGCCGATAGGCATTTCAGATATAGTTGCCGATTGGCATTTTTAAAATAGGTGCTGATAGGCATTTCAGATATAGAAGCCGATAGGCATTTCAAATATAGGTTCTGATAGGCATTTCAGATGTAGTTTCCGATAAGTATTTCAAAAATAGATACCGATAGGCATTTCAGATATAGGTGCCGATAGGCATTTTAGATATAGTTGCCGATTGGCATTTTAAAAATGGGTGCCGATAGGCATTTCAGATAAAGAAGCCGATAGGCATTTCAAATATAGGTGCCGATAGGCATTCCAGATATGGTTGCCGATAGGCATTTCAAATATAAGTGCTGATAGGCATTTCAGATGTAGTTTCCTATACGCATTTCAAAAATAGGTGCCGATAGGCATTTCAGATATAGGTGTTGATAGGCATTTCAGATATAGTTGCCGATTGGCATTTTAAAAATAGGTGCCGATAGGCATTTCAGATATAGAAGCCGATAGGCATTTCAAATATAGTTGCCGATAGGCATTCCAGATATGGTTGCCGATAGGCATTTCAAATATAGGTGCTGATAGGCATTTCAGATGTAGTTTCCGATAGGCATTTCAAAAATAGGTGTCGATAGGCATTTCAGTTATAGGTGTCGATAGGCATTTCAGATATAGGTGTCGATAGGCATTTCAGATATAGGTGTCGATAGGCATTTCAGATATAGGTGTCGATAGGCATTTCAGATATAGGTGTCGATAGGCATTTCAGATATAGGTGTCGATAGGCATTTCAGATATAGGTGTCGATAGGCATTTCAGATATAGGTGCCGATAGGCATTTCTGATGTGGTTGCCGATAGGCATTTCAAATATAGGTGCTGATAGGCATTTCAGATGTAGTTTTCGATAGGCATTTCAAAAATAGGTGCCGATTGGCATTTCAGATATAGGTGCCGATAGGCATTTCAGATATAGTTGCCGATTGGCATTTTTAAAATAGGTGCCGATAGGCATTTCAGATATAGATGCCGATAGGCATTTCAAATATAGGTTCTGATAGGCATTTCAGATGTAGTTTCCGATAAGTATTTCAAAAATAGATACCGATAGGCATTTCAGATATAGGTGCCGATAGGCATTTTAGATATAGTTGCCGATTGGCATTTTAAAAATGGGTGCCGATAGGCATTTCAGATATAGAAGCCGATAGGCATTTCAAATATAGGTGCCGATAGGCATTCCAGATATGGTTGCCGATAGGCATTTCAAATATAAGTGCTGATAGGCATTTCAGATGTAGTTTCCTATACGCATTTCAAAAATAGGTGCCGATAGGCATTTCAGATATAGTTGCCGATTGGCATTTTAAAAATAGGTGCCGATAGGCATTTCAGATATAGAAGCCGATAGGCATTTCAAATATAGTTGCCGATAGGCATTCCAGATATGGTTGCCGATAGGCATTTCAAATATAGGTGCTGATAGGCATTTCAGATGTAGTTTCCGATAGGCATTTCAAAAATAGGTGTCGATAGGCATTTCAGATATAGGTGTCGATAGGCATTTCAGATATAGGTGTCGATAGGCATTTCAGATATAAGTGTCGATAGGCATTTCAGATATAGGTGTCGATAGGCATTTCAGATATAGGTGTCGATAGGCATTTCAGATATAGGTGTCGATAGGCTTTTCAGATATAGGTGTCGATAGGCATTTCAGATATAGGTGTCGATAGGCATTTAAGATATAGGTGCCGATAGGCATTTCAGATATAGTTGCCGATTGGCATTTTAAAAATAGGTGCCGATAGGCATTTCAGATATAGAAGCCGATAGGCATTTCAAATATAGGTGCCGATAGGCATTCCAGATATGGTTGCCGATAGGCATTTCAAATATAGGTGCTGATAGGCATTTCAGATGTAGTTTCCGATAGGCATTTCAAAAATAGGTGTCGATAGGCATTTCAGATATAGGTGTCGATAGGCATTTCAGATATAGGTGTCGATAGGCATTTCAGATATAGGTGTCGATAGGCATTTCAGATATAGGTGTCGATAGGCATTTCAGATATAGGTGTCGATAGGCATTTCAGATATAGGTGTCGATAGGCATTTCAGATATAGGTGCTGATAGGCATTTCAGATATAGTTGCCGATTGGCATTTTAAAAATAGGTGCCGATAGGCATTTCAGATATAGAAGCCGATAGGCATTTCAAATATAGGTGCCGATAGGCATTCCAGATATGGTTGCCGATAGGCATTTCAAATATAGGTGCTGATAGGCATTTCAGATGTAGTTTCCGATAGGCATTTCAAAAATAGGTGTCGATAGGCATTTCAGATATAGGTGCCGATAGGCATTTCAGATATAGTTGCCGATTGGCATTTTAAAAATAGGTGCCGATAGGCATTTCAGATATAGAAGCCGATAGGCATTTCAAATATAGGTGCCGATAGGCATTCCAGATATGGTTGCCGATAGGCATTTCAAATATAGGTGCTGATAGGCATTTCAGATGTAGTTTCCGATAGGCATTTCAAAAATAGGTGTCGATAGGCATTTCAGATATAGGTGTCGATAGGCATTTCAGATATAGGTGTCAATAGGCATTTCAGATATAGGTGTCGATAGGCATTTCAGATATAGGTGTCGATAGGCATTTCAGATATAGGTGTCGATAGGCATTTCAGATATAGGTGTCGATAGGCATTTCAGATATAGGTGTCGATAGGCATTTCAGATATAGGTGCCGATAGGCATTTCAGATATAGTTGCCGATTGGCATTTTAAAAATAGGTGCCAATAGGCATTTCAGATATAGAAGCCGATAGACATTTCAAATATAGGTGCCGATAGGCATTCCAGATATGGTTGCCGATAGGCATTTTAAATATTGGTGCTGATAGGCATTTCAGATGTAGTTTTCGATAGGCATTTCAAATATAGGTGCTGATAGGCATTTCAGATGTAGTTTCCGATAGGCATTTCAAAAATAGGTGTCGATAGGCATTTCAGATATAGGTGTCGATAGGCATTTCAGATATAGGTGTCAATAGGCATTTCAGATATAGGTGTCGATAGGCATTTCAGATATAGGTGTCGATAGGCATTTCAGATATAGGTGTCGATAGGCATTTCAGATATAGGTGTCGATAGGCATTTCAGATATAGGTGTCGATAGGCATTTCAGATATAGGTGCCGATAGGCATTTCAGATATAGTTGCCGATTGGCATTTTAAAAATAGGTGCCAATAGGCATTTCAGATATAGAAGCCGATAGACATTTCAAATATAGGTGCCGATAGGCATTCCAGATATGGTTGCCGATAGGCATTTCAAATATTGGTGCTGATAGGCATTTCAGATGTAGTTTCCGATAGGCATTTCAAAAATAGGTGTCGATAGGCATTTCAGATATAGGTGTCGATAGGCATTTCAGATATAGGTGTCGATAGGCATTTCAGATATAGGTGTCGATAGGCATTTCAGATATAGGTGTCCATAGGCATTTCAGATATAGGTGTCGATAGGCATTTCAGATATAGGTGTCGATAGGCATTTCAGATATAGGTGTCGATAGGCATTTCAGATATAGGTGTCGATAGGCATTTCAGATATAGGTGCCGATAGGCATTTCAGATATAGTTGCCGATTGGCATTTTAAAAATAGGTGCCGATAGGCATTTCAGGTATAGAAGCCGATAGGCATTTCAAATATAGGTGCCGATAGGCATTCCAGATATGGTTGCCGATAGGCATTTCAAATATAGGTGCTGATAGGCATTTCAGATGTAGTTTCCAATAGGCATTTCAAAAATAGGTGTCGATAGGCATTTCAGATATAGGTGTCGATAGGCATTTCAGATATAGGTGTCGATAGGCATTTCAGATATAGGTGTCGATAGGCATTTCAGATATAGGTGCCGATAGGCATTTCAGATATAGTTGCCGATAGGCATTTCAGATATAGGTGCCGATAGGCATATCAGATATGGTTGCCGATAGGCATTTAAAATATAGGTGCCGATAGGCATTTCCAATATAGATGTGGATAGGCATTTCAGATATAAATGCCGAAAGGCATTTCAGATATAGGTGCCGATAGGCATTTCTGATGTGGTTGCCGATAGGCATTTCAAATATAGGTGCTGATAGGCATTTCAGATGTAGTTTTCGATAGGCATTTCAAAAATAGGTGCCGATAGGCATTTCAGATATAGGTGCCGATAGGCATTTCAGATATAGTTGCCGATTGGCATTTTTAAAATAGGTGCTGATAGGCATTTCAGATATAGAAGCCGATAGGCATTTCAAATATAGGTTCTGATAGGCATTTCAGATGTAGTTTCCGATAAGTATTTCAAAAATAGATACCGATAGGCATTTCAGATATAGGTGCCGATAGGCATTTTAGATATAGTTGCCGATTGGCATTTTAAAAATGGGTGCCGATAGGCATTTCAGATAAAGAAGCCGATAGGCATTTCAAATATAGGTGCCGATAGGCATTCCAGATATGGTTGCCGATAGGCATTTCAAATATAAGTGCTGATAGGCATTTCAGATGTAGTTTCCTATACGCATTTCAAAAATAGGTGCCGATAGGCATTTCAGATATAGGTGTTGATAGGCATTTCAGATATAGTTGCCGATTGGCATTTTAAAAATAGGTGCCGATAGGCATTTCAGATATAGAAGCCGATAGGCATTTCAAATATAGTTGCCGATAGGCATTCCAGATATGGTTGCCGATAGGCATTTCAAATATAGGTGCTGATAGGCATTTCAGATGTAGTTTCCGATAGGCATTTCAAAAATAGGTGTCGATAGGCATTTCAGTTATAGGTGTCGATAGGCATTTCAGATATAGGTGTCGATAGGCATTTCAGATATAGGTGTCGATAGGCATTTCAGATATAGGTGTCGATAGGCATTTCAGATATAGGTGTCGATAGGCATTTCAGATATAGGTGTCGATAGGCATTTCAGATATAGGTGTCGATAGGCATTTCAGATATAGGTGCCGATAGGCATTTCTGATGTGGTTGCCGATAGGCATTTCAAATATAGGTGCTGATAGGCATTTCAGATGTAGTTTTCGATAGGCATTTCAAAAATAGGTGCCGATTGGCATTTCAGATATAGGTGCCGATAGGCATTTCAGATATAGTTGCCGATTGGCATTTTTAAAATAGGTGCCGATAGGCATTTCAGATATAGATGCCGATAGGCATTTCAAATATAGGTTCTGATAGGCATTTCAGATGTAGTTTCCGATAAGTATTTCAAAAATAGATACCGATAGGCATTTCAGATATAGGTGCCGATAGGCATTTTAGATATAGTTGCCGATTGGCATTTTAAAAATGGGTGCCGATAGGCATTTCAGATATAGAAGCCGATAGGCATTTCAAATATAGGTGCCGATAGGCATTCCAGATATGGTTGCCGATAGGCATTTCAAATATAAGTGCTGATAGGCATTTCAGATGTAGTTTCCTATACGCATTTCAAAAATAGGTGCCGATAGGCATTTCAGATATAGTTGCCGATTGGCATTTTAAAAATAGGTGCCGATAGGCATTTCAGATATAGAAGCCGATAGGCATTTCAAATATAGTTGCCGATAGGCATTCCAGATATGGTTGCCGATAGGCATTTCAAATATAGGTGCTGATAGGCATTTCAGATGTAGTTTCCGATAGGCATTTCAAAAATAGGTGTCGATAGGCATTTCAGATATAGGTGTCGATAGGCATTTCAGATATAGGTGTCGATAGGCATTTCAGATATAAGTGTCGATAGGCATTTCAGATATAGGTGTCGATAGGCATTTCAGATATAGGTGTCGATAGGCATTTCAGATATAGGTGTCGATAGGCTTTTCAGATATAGGTGTCGATAGGCATTTCAGATATAGGTGTCGATAGGCATTTAAGATATAGGTGCCGATAGGCATTTCAGATATAGTTGCCGATTGGCATTTTAAAAATAGGTGCCGATAGGCATTTCAGATATAGAAGCCGATAGGCATTTCAAATATAGGTGCCGATAGGCATTCCAGATATGGTTGCCGATAGGCATTTCAAATATAGGTGCTGATAGGCATTTCAGATGTAGTTTCCGATAGGCATTTCAAAAATAGGTGTCGATAGGCATTTCAGATATAGGTGTCGATAGGCATTTCAGATATAGGTGTCGATAGGCATTTCAGATATAGGTGTCGATAGGCATTTCAGATATAGGTGTCGATAGGCATTTCAGATATAGGTGTCGATAGGCATTTCAGATATAGGTGTCGATAGGCATTTCAGATATAGGTGCTGATAGGCATTTCAGATATAGTTGCCGATTGGCATTTTAAAAATAGGTGCCGATAGGCATTTCAGATATAGAAGCCGATAGGCATTTCAAATATAGGTGCCGATAGGCATTCCAGATATGGTTGCCGATAGGCATTTCAAATATAGGTGCTGATAGGCATTTCAGATGTAGTTTCCGATAGGCATTTCAAAAATAGGTGTCGATAGGCATTTCAGATATAGGTGTCGATAGGAATTTCAGATATAGGTGTCGATAGGCATTTCAGATATAGGTGTCGATAGGCATTTCAGATATAGGTGTCGATAGGCATTTCAGATATAGGTGTCGATAGGCATTTCAGATATAGGTGTCGATAGGCATTTCAGATATAGGTGTCGATAGGCATTTCAGATATAGGTGCCGATAGGCATTTCAGATATAGTTGCCGATTGGCATTTTAAAAATAGGTGCCATTAGGCATTTCAGATATAGAAGCCGATAGGCATTTCAAATATAGGTGCCGATAGGCATTCCAGATATGGTTGCCGATAGGCATTTCAAATGAAGGTGCTGATAGGCATTTCAGATGTAGTTTCCGATAGGCATTTCAAAAATAGGTGTCGATAGGCATTTCAGATATAGGTGTCGATAGGCATTTCAGATATAGGTGTCGATAGGCATTTCAGATATAGGTGTCGATAGGCATTTCAGATATAGGTGTCGATAGGCATTTCAGATATAGGTGTCGATAGGAATTTCAGATATAGGTGTCGATAGGCATTTCAGATATAGGTGTCGATAGGCATTTCAGATATAGGTGCCGATAGGCATTTCAGATATAGTTGCCGATTGGCATTTTAAAAATAGGTGCCGATAGGCATTTCAGATATAGAAGCCGATAGGCATTTCAAATATAGGTGCCGATAGGCATTCCAGATATGGTTGCCGAGAGGCATTTCAAATATAGGTGCTGATAGGCATTTCAGATGTAGTTTCCGATAGGCATTTCTAAAATAGGTGTCGATAGGCATTTCAGATATAGGTGTCGATAGGCATTTCAGATATAGGTGTCGATAGGCATTTCAGATATAGGTGTCGATAGGCATTTCAGATATAGGTGTCGATAGGTATTTCAGATATAGGTGTCGATAGGCATTTCAGATATAGGTGCCGATAGGCATTTCATATATAGTTGCCGATTGGCATTTTAAAAATAGGTGCCGATAGGCATTTCAGATATAGAAGCCGATAGGCATTTCAAATATAGGTGCCGATAGGCATTCCAGATATGGTTGCCGATAGGCATTTCAAATATAGGTGCTGATAGGCATTTCAGATGTAGTTTCCGATAGGCATTTCAAAAATAGGTGTCGATAGGCATTTCAGATATAGGTGTCGATAGGCATTTCAGATATAGGTGTCAATAGGCATTTCAGATATAGGTGTCGATAGGCATTTCAGATATAGGTGTCGATAGGCATTTCAGATATAGGTGTCGATAGGCATTTCAGATATAGGTGTCGATAGGCATTTCAGATATAGGTGTCGATAGGCATTTCAGATATAGGTGCCGATAGGCATTTCAGATATAGTTGCCGATTGGCATTTTAAAAATAGGTGCCAATAGGCATTTCAGATATAGAAGCCGATAGACATTTCAAATATAGGTGCCGATAGGCATTCCAGATATGGTTGCCGATAGGCATTTCAAATATTGGTGCTGATAGGCATTTCAGATGTAGTTTCCGATAGGCATTTCAAAAATAGGTGTCGATAGGCATTTCAGATATAGGTGTCGATAGGCATTTCAGATATAGGTGTCGATAGGCATTTCAGATATAGGTGTCGATAGGCATTTCAGATATAGGTGTCGATAGGTATTTCAGATATAGGTGTCGATAGGCATTTCAGATATAGGTGCCGATAGGCATTTCAGATATAGTTGCCGATTGGCATTTTAAAAATAGGTGCCGATAGGCATTTCAGATATAGAAGCCGATAGGCATTTCAAATATAGGTGCCGATAGGCATTCCAGATATGGTTGCCGATAGGCATTTCAAATATAGGTGCTGATAGGCATTTCAGATGTAGTTTCCGATAGGCATTTCAAAAATAGGTGTCGATAGGCATTTCAGATATAGGTGTCGATAGGCATTTCAGATATAGGTGTCAATAGGCATTTCAGATATAGGTGTCGATAGGCATTTCAGATATAGGTGTCGATAGGCATTTCAGATATAGGTGTCGATAGGCATTTCAGATATAGGTGTCGATAGGCATTTCAGATATAGGTGTCGATAGGCATTTCAGATATAGGTGTCGATAGGCATTTCAGATATAGGTGTCGATAGGCATTTCAGATATAGGTGTCGATAGGCATTTCAGATATAGGTGCCGATAGGCATTTCAGATATAGTTGCCGATTGGCATCTTAAAAATAGGTGCCGATAGGCATTTCAGATATAGAAGCCGATAGGCATTTCAAATATAGGTGCCGATAGGCATTCCAGATATAGTTGCCGATAGGCATTTCAAATATAGGTGCTGATAGGCATTTCAGATGTAGTTTCCGATAGGCATTTCAAAAATAGGTGTCGATAGGCATTTCAGATATAGGTGTCGATAGGCATTTCAGATATAGGTGTCGATAGGCATTTTAGATATAGGTGTCGATAGGCATTTCAGATATAGGTGTCGATAGGCATTTCAGATATAGGTGTCGATAGGCATTTCAGATATAGGTGTCGATAATTATTTCAGATATAGGTGTCGATAGGCATTTCAGATATAGGTGTCGATAGGCATTTCAGATATAGGTGCCGATAGGCATTTCAGATATAGTTGCCGATTGGCATTTTAAAAATAGGTGCCGATAGGCATTTCAGATATAGAAGATGATAGGCATTTCAAATATAGGTGCCGATAGGCATTCCAGATATGTTTGCCGATAGGCATTTCAAATATAGGTGCTGATAGGCATTTCAGATGTAGTTTCCGATAGGCATTTCAAAAATAGGTGTCGATAGGCATTTCAGATATAGGTGTCGATAGGCATTTCAGATATAGGTGTCGATAGGCATTTCAGATATAGGTGTCGATAGGCATTTCAGATATAGGTGTCGATAGGCATTTCAGATATAGGTGTCGATAGGCATTTCAGATATAGGTGTCGATAGGCATTTCAGATATAGGTGTCGATAGGCATTTCAGATATAGGTGCCGATAGGCATTTCAGATATAGTTGCCGATTGGCATTTTAAAAATAGGTGCCGATAGGCATTTCAGATATAGAAGCCGATAGGCATTTCAAATATAGGTGCCGATAGGCATTCCAGATATGGTTGCCGATAGGCATTTCAAATATAGGTGCTGATAGGCATTTCAGATGTAGTTTCCGATAGGCATTTCAAAAATAGGTGTCGATAGGCATTTCAGATATAGGTGTCGATAGGCATTTCAGATATAGGTGTCGATAGGCATTTCAGATATAGGTGTCGATAGGCATTTCAGATATAGGTGCCGATAGGCATTTCAGATATAGTTGCCGATTGGCATTTTAAAAATAGGTGCCGATAGGCATTTCAGATATAGAAGCCGATAGGCATTTCAAATATAGGTGCCGATAGGCATTCCAGATATGGTTGCCGATAGGCATTTCAAATATATGTGCTGATAGGCATTTCAGATGTAGTTTCCGATAGTCATTTCAAAAATAGGTGTCGATAGGCATTTCAGATATAGGTGTCGATAGGCATTTCAGATATAGGTGTCGATAGGCATTTCAGATATAGGTGTCGATAGGCATTTCAGATATAGGTGTCGATAGGCATTTCAGATATAGGTGTCGATAGGCATTTCAGATATAGGTGTCGATAGGCATTTCAGATATAGGTGTCGATAGGCATTTCAGATATAGGTGCCGATAGGCATTTCAGATATAGTTGCCGATTGGCATTTTAAAAATAGGTGCCGATAGGCAATTCAGATATAGAAGCCGATAGGCATTTCAAATATAGGTGCCGATAGGCATTCCAGATATGGTTGCCGGTAGGCATTTCAAATATAGGTGCTGATAGGCATCTCAGATGTAGTTTCCGATAGGCATTTCAAAAATAGGTGTCGATAGGCATTTCAGATATAGGTGTCGATAGGCATTTCAGATATAGGTGTCGATAGGCATTTCAGATATAGGTGTCGATAGGCATTTCAGATATAGGTGTCGATAGGCATTTCAGATATAGGTGTCGATAGGCATTTCAGATATAGGTGTCGATAGGCATTTCAGATATAGGTGTCGATAGGCATTTCAGATATAGGTGTCGATAGGCATTTCAGATATAGGTGTCTATAGGCATTTCAGATATAGGTGCCGATAGGCATTTCAGATATAGTTGCCGATAGGCATTTCAGATATAGGTGCCGATAGGCATATCAGATATGGTTGCCGATAGGCATTTAAAATATAGGTGCCGATAGGCATTTCCAATATAGATGTGGATAGGCATTTCAGATATAAATGCCGAAAGGCATTTCAGATATAGGTGCCGATAGGCATTTCTGATGTGGTTGCCGATAGGCATTTCAAATATAGGTGCTGATAGGCATTTCAGATGTAGTTTTCGATAGGCATTTCAAAAATAGGTGCCGATAGGCATTTCAGATATAGGTGCCGATAGGCATTTCAGATATATTTGCCGATTGGCATTTTTAAAATAGGTGCCGATAGGCATTTCAGATATAGAAGCCGATAGGCATTTCAAATATAGGTTCTGATAGGCATTTCAGATGTAGTTTCCGATAAGTATTTCAAAAATAGATACCGATAGGCATTTCAGATATAGGTGCCGATAGGCATTTCAGATATAGTTGCCGATTGGCATTTTAAAAATGGGTGCCGATAGGCATTTCAGATATAGAAGCCAATAGGCATTTCAAATATAGGTGCCGATAGGCATTCCAGATATGGTTGCCGATAGGCATTTCAAATATAAGTGCTGATAGGCATTTCAGATGTAGTTTCCTATAGGCATTTCAAAAATAGGTGCCGATAGGCATTTCAGATATAGGTGCCGATAGGCATTTCAGATATAGTTGCCGATTAGCATTTTAAAAATAGGTGCCGATAGGCATTTCAGATATAGAAGCCGATAGTCATTTCAAATATAGGTGTCGATAGGCATTCCAGATATGGTTGCCGATAGGCATTTCAAATATAGGTGCTGATAGGCATTTCAGATGTAGTTTCCGATAGGCATTTCAAAAATAGGTGTCGATAGGCATTTCAGATATAGGTGTCGATAGGCATTTCAGATATAGGTGTCGATAGGCATTTCAGATATAGGTGTCGATAGGCATTTCAGATATAGGTGTCGATAGGCATTTCAGATATAGGTGTCGATAGGCATTTCAGATATAGGTGTCGATAGGCTTTTCAGATATAGGTGTCGATAGGCATTTCAGATATAGGTGTCGATAGGCATTTCAGATATAGGTGCCGATAGGCATTTCAGATATAGTTGCCGATTGGCATTTTAAAAATAGGTGCCGATAGGCATTTCAGATATAGAAGCCGATAGGCATTTCAAATATAGGTGCCGATAGGCATTCCAGATATGGTTGCCGATAGGCATTTCAAATATAGGTGCTGATAGGCATTTCAGATGTAGTTTCCGATAGGCATTTCAAAAATAGGTGTCGATAGGCATTTCAGATATAGGTGTCGATAGGCATTTCAGATATAGGTGTCGATAGGCATTTCAGATATAGGTGTCGATAGGCATTTCAGATATAGGTGTCGATAGGCATTTCAGATATAGGTGTCGATAGGCATTTCAGATATAGGTGTCGATAGGCATTTCAGATATAGGTGTCGATAGGCATTTCAGATATAGGTGTCGATAGGCATTTCAGATATAGGTGCCGATAGGCATTTCAGATATAGTTGCCGATTGGCATTTTAAAAATAGGTGCCGATAGGCATTTCAGATATAGAAGCCGATAGGCATTTCAAATATAGGTGCCGATAGGCATTCCAGATATGGTTGCCGATAGGCATTTCAAATATAGGTGCTGATAGGCATTTCAGATGTAGTTTCCGATAGGCATTTCAAAAATAGGTGTCGATAGGCATTTCAGATATAGGTGTCGATAGGCATTTCAGATATAGGTGTCGATAGGCATTTCAGATATAGGTGCCGATAGGCATTTCAGATATAGTTGCCGATTGACATTTTAAAAATAGGTGTCGATAGGCATTTCAGATATAGAAGCCGATAGGCATTTCAAATATAGGTGCCGATAGGCATTCCAGATATGGTTGCCGATAGGCATTTCAAATATAGGTGCTAATAGACATTCCAGATGTAGTTTCCGATAGGCATTTCAAAAATTGGTGCCGATAGGCATTTCAAATATAGGTGCCGATAGGCATTTCAGATATAGTTACCGGTTGGCATCTTAAAAATAGGTGCCGATAGGCATTTCAGATATAGAAGCCGATAGGTATTTCAAATATAGATGTCGATAAGCATTTCAGATATGGTTGCCGATAGGCATTTCAAATAAAAGTGCTGATAGGCATTTCAGATGTAGTTTCCGATAGGAATTTCAAAAATAAGTGCCGATAGGCATTTCAGATATAGGTGCCGATAGGCATTTCAGATATAGTTGCCGATTGGCATTTTAAAAATAGGTGCCGATAGGCATTTCAGATATAGAAGCCGATAGGCATTTCTAAATATAGGTGCCGATAGGCATTCCAGATATGGTTGCCGATAGGAATTTCAAATATAGAAGCTGATAGGCATTTCAGATGTAGTTTCCGATAGGCATTTAAAAAATAGGTGCCGATAGGCATTTCAGATATAGGTGCCGATAGGCATTTCAGATATTGTTGCCAATTGGCATCTTAAAAATAGGTGCCGATAGGCATTTCAGATATAGAAGCCGATAGGCATTTCAAATATAGGTGCCGATAGGCATTCCAGATATGGTTGCCGATAGGCATTTCAAATATAGGTGCTGATAGGCATTTCAGATGTAGTTTCCGATGGGCATTTCAAAAATAGGTGTCGATAGGCATTTCAGATATAGGTGTCGATAGGCATTTCAGATATAGTTGTCGATAGGCATTTCAGATATAGGTGTCGATAGGCATTTCAGATATAGGTGTCGATAGGCATTTCAGATATAGGTGTCGATAGGCATTTCAGATATAGGTGTCGATAGGCATTTCAGATATAGGTGTCGATAGGCATTTCAGATATAGGTGTCGATAGGCATTTCAGATATAGGTGCCGATAGGCATTTCAGATATAGTTGCCGATTGGCATTTTAAAAATAGGTGCCGATAGGCATTTCAGATATAGAAGCCGATAGGATTTTCAAATATAGGTGCCGATAGGCATTCCAGATATGGTTGCCGATAGGCATTTCAAATATAGGTGCTGATAGGCATTTCAGATATAGTTGTCGATAGGCATTTCAGATATAGGTGTCGATAGGCATTTCAGATATAGGTGTCGATAGGCATTTCAGATATAGGTGTCGATAGGCATTTCAGATATAGGTGTCGATAGGCATTTCAGATATAGGTGTCGATAGGCATTTCAGATATAGGTGTCGATAGGCATTTCAGATATAGGTGCCGATAGGCATTTCAGATATAGTTGCCGATTGGCATTTTAAAAATAGGTGCCGATAGGCATTTCAGATATAGAAGCCGATAGGATTTTCAAATATAGGTGCCGATAGGCATTCCAGATATGGTTGCCGATAGGCATTTCAAATATAGGTGCTGATAGGCATTTCAGATGTAGTTTCCGATAGGCATTTCAAAAATAGGTGTCGATAGGCAGTTCAGATATAGGTGTCGATAGGCATTTCAGATATAGGTGTCGATAGGCATTTCAGATATAGGTGTCGATAGGCATTTCAGATATAGTTGTCGATAGGCATTTCAGATATAGGTGTCGATCGGCATTTCAGGTATAGGTGTCGATAGGCATTTCAGATATAGGTGTCGATAGGCATTTCAGATATAGGTGCCGATAGGCATTTCAGATATAGTTGCCGATTGGCATTTTAAAAATAGGTGCCGATAGGCATTTCAGATATAGAAGCCGATAGGCATTTCAAATATAGGTGCCGATAGGCATTTCAGATATGGTTGACGATAGGCAATTCAAATATAGGTGCTGATAGGCATTTCAGATGTAGTTTCCGATAGGCATTTCAAAAATAGGTGTCGATAGGCATTTCAGATATAGGTGTCGATAGGCATTTCAGATATAGGTGTCGATAGGCATTTCAGATATAGGTGTCGATAGGCATTTCAGATATAGGTGTCGAAAGGCATTTCAGATATAGGTATCGATAGGCATTTCAGATATAGGTGTCGATAGGCATTTCAGTTATAGGTGTCGATAGGCATTTCAGATATAGGTGCCGATAGGCATTTCAGATATAGTTGCCGATTAACATTTTAAAAATAGGTGCCGATAGGCATTCCAGATATGGTTGCCGATAGGCATTTCAAATATAGGTGCTGATAGGCATTTCAGATGTAGTTTCCGATAGGCATTTCAAAAATAGGTGTCGATAGGCATTTCAGATATAGGTGTCGATAGGCATTTCAGATATAGGTGTCGATAGGCATTTCAGATATAGGTGTCGATAGGCATTTCAGATATAGGTGTCGATAGGCATTTCAGATATAGGTGTCGATAGGCATTTCAGATATAGGTGTCGATAGGCATTTCAGATATAGGTCTTGATAGGCATTTCAAATATAGGTGTCGATAGGCATTTCAGATATAGGTGTCGATATGCATTTCAGATATAGGTGCCGATAGGCATTTCAGATATAGTTGCCGATTGGCATTTTAAAAATAGGTGCCGATAGGCATTTCAAATAGAGAAGCCGATAGGCATTTCAAATATAGGTGCCGATAGGCATTCCAGATATGGTTGCCGATAGGCATTTCAAATATAGGTGCTGATAGGCATTTCAGATATAGTTTCCGATAGGCATTTCAAAAATAGGTGTCGATAGGCATTTCAGATATAGGTGTCGATAGGCATTTCAGATATAGGTGTCGATAGGCATTTTAGATATAGGTGTCGATAGGCATTTCAGATATAGGTGTCGATAGGCATATCAGATATAGGTGTCGATAGGCATTTCAGATATAGGTGTCGATAGGCATTTCAGATATAGGTGTCGATAGGCATTTCAGATATATGTGCCGATAGGCATTTCAGATATAGTTGCCGATTGGCATTTTAAAAATACGTGCCGATAGGCATTTCAGATATAGAAGCCGATAGGCATTTCAAATATAGGTGCCGATAGGCATTCCAGATATAGTTGCCGATAGGCATTTCAAATATAGGTGCTGATAGGCATTTCAGATGTAGTTTCCGATAGGCATTTCAAAAATATGTGTCGATAGGCATTTCAGATATAGGTGTCGATAGGCATTTCAGATATAGGTGTCGATAGGCATTTTAGATATAGGTGTCGATAGGCATTTCAGATATAGGTGTCGATAGGCATTTCAGATATAGGTGTCGATAGGCATTTCAGATATAGGTGCCGATAGGCATTTCAGATATAGTTGCCGATTGGCATTTTAAAAATAGGTGCCGATAGGCATTTCAGATATAGAAGCCGATAGGCATTTCAAATATAGGTGCCGATAGGCATTCCAGATATGGTTGCCGATAGGCATTTCAAATATAGGTGCTGATAGGCATTTCAGATGTAGTTTCCGATAGGCATTTCAAAAATAGGTATGGATAGGCATTTCAGATATAGGTGTCGATAGGCATTTCAGATATAGGTGTCGATAGGCATTTCAGATATAGGTGTCGATAGGCATTTCAGATATAGGTGTCGATAGGCATTTCAGATATAGGTGTCGATAGGCATTTCAGATATAGGTGTCGATAGGCATTTCAGATATAGGTGTTGATAGGCATTTCAAATATAGGTGTCGATAGGCATTTCAGATATAGGTGTCGATATGCATTTCAGATATAGGTGCCGATAGGCATTTCAGATATAGTTGCCGATTGGCATTTTAAAAATAGGTGCCGATAGGCATTTCAAATAGAGAAGCCGATAGGCATTTCAAATATAGGTGCCGATAGGCATTCCAGATATGGTTGCCGATAGGCATTTCAAATATAGGTGCTGATAGGCATTTCAGATATAGTTTCCGATAGGCATTTCAAAAATAGGTGTCGATAGGCATTTCAGATATAGGTGTCGATAGGCATTTCAGATATAGGTGTCGATAGGCATTTTAGATATAGGTGTCGATAGGCATTTCAGATATAGGTGTCGATAGGCATTTCAGATATAGGTGTCGATAGGCATTTCAGATATAGGTGTCGATAGGCATTTCAGATATAGGTGTCGATAGGCATTTCAGATATATGTGCCGATAGGCATTTCAGATATAGTTGCCGATTGGCATTTTAAAAATACGTGCCGATAGGCATTTCAGATATAGAAGCCGATAGGCATTTCAAATATAGGTGCCGATAGGCATTCCAGATATGGTTGCCGATAGGCATTTCAAATATAGGTGCTGATAGGCATTTCAGATGTAGTTTCCGATAGGCATTTCAAAAATAGGTGTCGATAGGCATTTCAGATATAGGTGTCGATAGGCATTTCAGATATAGGTGTCGATAGGCATTTCAGATATAGGTGTCGATAGGCATTTCAGATATAGGTGTCGATAGGCATTTCAGATATAGGTGTCGATAGGCATTTCAGATATAGGTGTCGATAGGCATTTCAGATATAGGTGCCGATAGGCATTTCAGATATAGTTGCCGATTGGCATTTTAAAAATAGGTGCCGATAGGCATTTCAGATATAGAAGCCGATAGGCATTTCAAATATAGGTGCCGATAGGCATTCCAGATATAGTTGCCGATAGGCATTTCAAATATAGGTGCTGATAGGCATTTCAGATGTAGTTTCCGATAGGCATTTCAAAAATAGGTGTCGATAGGCATTTCAGATATAGGTGTCGATAGGCATTTCAGATATAGGTGTCGATAGGCATTTTAGATATAGGTGTCGATAGGCATTTCAGATATAGGTGTCGATAGGCATTTCAGATATAGGTGTCGATAGGCATTTCAGATATAGGTGCCGATAGGCATTTCAGATATAGTTGCCGATTGGCATTTTAAAAATAGGTGCCGATAGGCATTTCAGATATAGAAGCCGATAGGCATTTCAAATATAGGTGCCGATAGGCATTCCAGATATGGTTGCCGATAGGCATTTCAAATATAGGTGCTGATAGGCATCTCAGATGTAGTTTCCGATAGGCATTTCAAAAATAGGTGTCGATAGGCATTTCAGATATAGGTGTCGATAGGCATTTCAGATATAGGTGTCGATAGGCATTTCAGATATAGGTGTCGATAGGCATTTCAGATATAGGTGTCGATAGGCATTTCAGATATAGGTGTCGATAGGCATTTCAGATATAGGTGTCGATAGGCATTTCAGATATAGGTGTCGATAGGCATTTCAGATATAGGTGTCGATAGGCATTTCAGATATAGGTGTCGATAGGCATTTCAGATATAGGTGCCGATAGGCATTTCAGATATAGTTGCCGATAGGCATTTCAGATATAGGTGCCGATAGGCATATCAGATATGGTTGCCGATAGGCTTTTAAAATATAGGTGCCGATAGGCATTTCCAATATAGATGTGGATAGGCATTTCAGATATAGGTGTCGATAGGCATTTCAGATATAGGTGTCGATAGGCATTTCAGATATAGGTGTCGATAGGCATTTCAGATATAGGTGTCGATAGGCATTTCAGATATATGTGCCGATAGGCATTTCAGATATAGTTGCCGATTGGCATTTTAAAAATACGTGCCGATAGGCATTTCAGATATAGAAGCCGATAGGCATTTCAAATATAGGTGCCGATAGGCATTCCAGATATGGTTGCCGATAGGCATTTCAAATATAGGTGCTGATAGGCATTTCAGATGTAGTTTCCGATAGGCATTTCAAAAATAGGTGTCGATAGGCATTTCAGATATAGGTGTCGATAGGCATTTCAGATATAGGTGTCGATAGGCATTTCAGATATAGGTGTCGATAGGCATTTCAGATATAGGTGTCGATAGGCATTTCAGATATAGGTGTCGATAGGCATTTCAGATATAGGTGTCGATAGGCATTTCAGATATAGGTGCCGATAGGCATTTCAGATATAGTTGCCGATTGGCATTTTAAAAATAGGTGCCGATAGGCATTTCAGATATAGAAGCCGATAGGCATTTCAAATATAGGTGCCGATAGGCATTCCAGATATAGTTGCCGATAGGCATTTCAAATATAGGTGCTGATAGGCATTTCAGATGTAGTTTCCGATAGGCATTTCAAAAATAGGTGTCGATAGGCATTTCAGATATAGGTGTCGATAGGCATTTCAGATATAGGTGTCGATAGGCATTTTAGATATAGGTGTCGATAGGCATTTCAGATATAGGTGTCGATAGGCATTTCAGATATAGGTGTCGATAGGCATTTCAGATATAGGTGCCGATAGGCATTTCAGATATAGTTGCCGATTGGCATTTTAAAAATAGGTGCCGATAGGCATTTCAGATATAGAAGCCGATAGGCATTTCAAATATAGGTGCCGATAGGCATTCCAGATATGGTTGCCGATAGGCATTTCAAATATAGGTGCTGATAGGCATCTCAGATGTAGTTTCCGATAGGCATTTCAAAAATAGGTGTCGATAGGCATTTCAGATATAGGTGTCGATAGGCATTTCAGATATAGGTGTCGATAGGCATTTCAGATATAGGTGTCGATAGGCATTTCAGATATAGGTGTCGATAGGCATTTCAGATATAGGTGTCGATAGGCATTTCAGATATAGGTGTCGATAGGCATTTCAGATATAGGTGTCGATAGGCATTTCAGATATAGGTGTCGATAGGCATTTCAGATATAGGTGCCGATAGGCATTTCAGATAAAGTTGCCGATAGGCATTTCAGATATAGGTGCCGATAGGCATATCAGATATGGTTGCCGATAGGCTTTTAAAATATAGATGCCGATAGGCATTTCCAATATAGATGTGGATAGGCATTTCAGATATAGGTGTCGATAGGCATTTCAGATATAGGTGTCGATAGGCATTTCAGATATAGGTGTCGATAGGCATTTCAGTTATAGGTGTCGATAGGCATTTCAGATATAGGTGCCGATAGGCATTTCAGATATAGTTGCCGATTAACATTTTAAAAATAGGTGCCGATAGGCATTTCAGATATAGAAGCCGATAGGCATTTCAAATATAGGTGCCGATAGGCATTCCAGATATGGTTGCCGATAGGCATTTCAAATATAGGTGCTGATAGGCATTTCAGATGTAGTTTCCGATAGGCATTTCAAAAATAGGTGTCGATAGGCATTTCAGATATAGGTGTCGATAGGCATTTCAGATATAGGTGTCGATAGGCATTTCAGATATAGGTGTCGATAGGCATTTCAGATATAGGTGTCGATAGGCATTTCAGATATAGGTGTCGATAGGCATTTCAGATATAGGTGTCGATAGGCATTTCAGATATAGGTGTCGATAGGCATTTCAGATATAGGTGCCGATAGGCATTTCAGATATAGTTGCCGATTGGCATTTTAAAAATACGTGCCGATAGGCATTTCAGATATAGAAGCCAATAGGCATTTCAAATATAGGTGCCGATAGGCATTCCAGATATGGTTGCCGATAGGCATTTCAAATATAGGTGCTGATAGGCATTTCAGATGTAGTTTCCGATAGGCATTTCAAAAATAGGTGTCGATAGGCATTTCAGATATAGGTGTCGATAGGCATTTCAGATATAGGTGTCGATAGGCATTTCAGATATAGGTGTCGATAGGCATTTCAGATATAGGTGTCGATAGGCATTTCAGATATAGGTGTCGATAGGCATTTCAGATATAGGTGTCGATAGGCATTTCAGATATAGGTGCCGATAGGCATTTCAGATATAGTTGCCGATTGGCATTTTAAAAATAGGTGCCGATAGGCATTTCAGATATAGAAGCCGATAGGCATTTCAAATATAGGTGCCGATAGGCATTCCAGATATATTTGCCGATAGGCATTTCAAATATAGGTGCTGATAGGCATTTCAGATGTAGTTTCCGATAGGCATTTCAAAAATAGGTGTCGATAGGCATTTCAGATATAGGTGTCGATAGGCATTTCAGATATAGGTGTCGATAGGCATTTTAGATATAGGTGTCGATAGGCATTTCAGATATAGGTGTCGATAGGCATTTCAGATATAGGTGTCGATAGGCATTTCAGTTTTGGTGTCGATAATTATTTCAGATATAGGTGTCGATAGGCATTTCAGATATAGGTGTCGATAGGCATTTCAGATATAGGTGCCGATAGGCATTTCAGATATAGTTGCCGATTGGCATTTTAAAAATAGGTGCCGATAGGCATTTCAGATATAGAAGCCGATAGACATTTCAAATATAGGTGCCGATAGGCATTCCAGATATGGTTGCCGATAGGCATTTCAAATATAGGTGCTGATAGGCATTTCAGATGTAGTTTCCGATAGGCATTTCAAAAATAGGTGTCGATAGGCATTTCAGATATAGGTGTCGATAGGCATTTCAGATATAGGTGTCGATAGGCATTTCAGATATAGGTGTCGATAGGCATTTCAGATATAGGTGTCGATAGGCATTTCAGATATAGGTGTCGATAGGCATTTCAGATATAGGTGTCGATAGGCATTTCAGATATAGGTGTCGATAGGCATTTCAGATATAGGTGTCGATAGGCATTTCAGATATAGGTGCCGATAGGCATTTCAGATATAGTTGCCGATTGGCATTTTAAAAATAGGTGCCGATAGGCATTTCAGATATAGAAGCCGATAGGCATTTCAAATATAGATGCCGATAGGCATTCCAGATATGGTTGCCGATAGGCATTTCAAATATAGGTGCTGATAGGCATTTCAGATGTAGTTTCCGATAGGCATTTCAAAAATAGGTGTCGTTAGGCATTTCAGATATAGGTGTCGATAGGCATTTCAGATATAGGTGTCGATAGGCATTTCAGATATAGGTGTCGATAGGCATTTCAGATATAGGTGTCGATAGGCATTTCAGATATAGGTGTCGATAGGCATTTCAGATATAGGTGTCGATAGGCATTTCAGATATAGGTGTCGATAGGCATTTCAGATATAGGTGCCGATAGGCATTTCAGATATAGTTGCCGATTGGCATTTTAAAAATAGGTGCCGATAGGCATTTCAGATATAGAAGCCGATAGGCATTTCAAATATAGGTGCCCATAGGCATTCCAGGTATGGTTGCCGATAGGCATTTCAAATATAGGTGCTGATAGGCATCTCAGATGTAGTTTCCGATAGGCATTTCAAAAATAGGTGTCGATAGGCATTTCAGATATAGGTGTCGATAGGCATTTCAGATATAGGTGTCGATAGGCATTTCAGATATAGGTGTCGATAGGCATTTCAGATATAGGTGTCGATAGGCATTTCGGATATAGGTGTCGATAGGCATTTCAGATATAGGTGTCGATAGGCATTTCAGATATAGGTGTCGATAGGCATTTCAGATATAGGTGTCGATAGGCATTTCAGATATAGGTGTCGATAGGCATTTCAGATATAGGTGCCGATAGGCATTTCAGATATAGTTGCCGATAGGCATTTCAGATATAGGTGCCGATAGGCATATCAGATATGGTTGCCGATAGGCATTTAAAATATAGGTGCCGATAGGCATTTCCAATATAGATGTGGATAGGCATTTCAGATATAAATGCCGAAAGGCATTTCAGATATAGGTGCCGATAGGCATTTCTGATGTGGTTGCCGATAGGCATTTCAAATATAGGTGCTGATAGGCATTTCAGATGTAGTTTTCGATAGGCATTTCAAAAATAGGTGCCGATAGGCATTTCAGATATAGGTGCCGATAGGCATTTCAGATATAGTTGCCGATTGGCATTTTTAAAATAGGTGCCGATAGGCATTTCAGATATAGAAGCCGATAGGCATTTCAAATATAGGTTCTGATAGGCATTTCAGATGTAGTTTCCGATAAGTATTTCAAAAATAGATACCGATAGGCATTTCAGATATAGGTGCCGATAGGCATTTTAGATATAGTTGCCGATTGGCATTTTAAAAATGGGTGCCGATAGGCATTTCAGATATAGAAGCCGATAGGCATTTCAAATATAGGTGCCGATAGGCATTCCAGATATGGTTGCCGATAGGCATTTCAAATATAAGTGCTGATAGGCATTTCAGATGTAGTTTCCTATACGCATTTCAAAAATAGGTGCCGATAGGCATTTCAGATATAGGTGCCGATAGGCATTTCAGATATAGTTGCCGATTGGCATTTTAAAAATAGGTGCCGATAGGCATTTCAGATATAGAAGCCGATAGGCATTTCAAATATAGTTGCCGATAGGCATTCCAGATATGGTTGCCGATAGGCATTTCAAATATAGGTGCTGATAGGCATTTCAGATGTAGTTTCCGATAGGCATTTCAAAAATAGGTGTCGATAGGCATTTCAGATATAGGTGTCGATAGGCATTTCAGATATAGGTGTCGATAGGCATTTCAGATATAGGTGTCGATAGGCATTTCAGATATAGGTGTCGATAGGCATTTCAGATATAGGTGTCGATAGGCATTTCAGATATAGGTGTCGATAGGCATTTCAGATATAGGTGTCGATAGGCATTTCAGATATAGGTGCCGATAGGCATTTCTGATGTGGTTGCCGATAGGCATTTCAAATATAGGTGCTGATAGGCATTTCAGATGTAGTTTTCGATAGGCATTTCAAAAATAGGTGCCGATAGGCATTTCAGATATAGGTGCCGATAGGCATTTCAGATATAGTTGCCGATTGGCATTTTTAAAATAGGTGCCGATAGGCATTTCAGATATAGAAGCCGATAGGCATTTCAAATATAGGTTCTGATAGGCATTTCAGATGTAGTTTCCGATAAGTATTTCAAAAATAGATACCGATAGGCATTTCAGATATAGGTGCCGATAGGCATTTTAGATATAGTTGCCGATTGGCATTTTAAAAATGGGTGCCGATAGGCATTTCAGATATAGAAGCCGATAGGCATTTCAAATATAGGTGCCGATAGGCATTCCAGATATGGTTGCCGATAGGCATTTCAAATATAAGTGCTGATAGGCATTTCAGATGTAGTTTCCTATACGCATTTCAAAAATAGGTGCCGATAGGCATTTCAGATATAGGTGCCGATAGGCATTTCAGATATAGTTGCCGATTGGCATTTTAAAAATAGGTGCCGATAGGCATTTCAGATATAGAAGCCGATAGGCATTTCAAATATAGTTGCCGATAGGCATTCCAGATATGGTTGCCGATAGGCATTTCAAATATAGGTGCTGATAGGCATTTCAGATGTAGTTTCCGATAGGCATTTCAAAAATAGGTGTCGATAGGCATTTCAGATATAGGTGTCGATAGGCATTTCAGATATAGGTGTCGATAGGCATTTCAGATATAGGTGTCGATAGGCATTTCAGATATAGGTGTCGATAGGCATTTCAGATATAGGTGTCGATAGGCATTTCAGATATAGGTGTCGATAGGCTTTTCAGATATAGGTGTCGATAGGCATTTCAGATATAGGTGTCGATAGGCATTTAAGATATAGGTGCCGATAGGCATTTCAGATATAGTTGCCGATTGGCATTTTAAAAATAGGTGCCGATAGGCATTTCAGATATAGAAGCCGATAGGCATTTCAAATATAGGTGCCGATAGGCATTCCAGATATGGTTGCCGATAGGCATTTCAAATATAGGTGCTGATAGGCATTTCAGATGTAGTTTCCGATAGGCATTTCAAAAATAGGTGTCGATAGGCATTTCAGATATAGGTGTCGATAGGCATTTCAGATATAGGTGTCGATAGGCATTTCAGATATAGGTGTCGATAGGCATTTCAGATATAGGTGTCGATAGGCATTTCAGATATAGGTGTCGATAGGCATTTCAGATATAGGTGTCGATAGGCATTTCAGATATAGGTGCTGATAGGCATTTCAGATATAGTTGCCGATTGGCATTTTAAAAATAGGTGCCGATAGGCATTTCAGATATAGAAGCCGATAGGCATTTCAAATATAGGTGCCGATAGGCATTCCAGATATGGTTGCCGATAGGCATTTCAAATATAGGTGCTGATAGGCATTTCAGATGTAGTTTCCGATAGGCATTTCAAAAATAGGTGTCGATAGGCATTTCAGATATAGGTGTCGATAGGAATTTCAGATATAGGTGTCGATAGGCATTTCAGATATAGGTGTCGATAGGCATTTCAGATATAGGTGTCGATAGGCATTTCAGATATAGGTGTCGATAGGCATTTCAGATATAGGTGTCGATAGGCATTTCAGATATAGGTGTCGATAGGCATTTCAGATATAGGTGCCGATAGGCATTTCAGATATAGTTGCCGATTGGCATTTTAAAAATAGGTGCCATTAGGCATTTCAGATATAGAAGCCGATAGGCATTTCAAATATAGGTGCCGATAGGCATTCCAGATATGGTTGCCGATAGGCATTTCAAATGAAGGTGCTGATAGGCATTTCAGATGTAGTTTCCGATAGGCATTTCAAAAATAGGTGTCGATAGGC
>JAVRKA010000523.1:0-93415 GCA_034508555.1 Venustoraphidia nigricollis
ATAGGCATTTCAGATATAGTTGCCGTTTGGCATTTTAAAAATAGGTGCCAATAGGCATTTCAGATGTAGTTTCCGAAAGGCATTTCAAAAATAGGTGCCGATAGGCATTTCAGATATAGGTGCCGATAGGCATATCAGATATAGTTGTCTATAGGCATTTAAAATATAGGTGCCGATAGGCATTTTAAATATAGGTGCCGATAGGCATTTCAGATATACATGCCGAAAGGCATTTCAGATATAGGTGCCGATAGGTATTTCTGATTTGGTTGCTGATAGGCATTTCAAATATAGGTGCTAATAGGCATTTTAGATGTAGTTTCCGATAGGCATTTCAAAAATAGGTGCCAATAGGCATTTCAGATAATATAGGTGCCGATATACATTTCAGATATAGAAGCCGATAGGCATTTCAAACATTGGTGCCAATAGGCATTTTAGATATGGTTGCCGATAGGCATTTCAAATATAGGTGCTGAAAGGCATTTCAGATGTAGTTACCGATAGGCATCTCAAAAATTGGTGCCGATAGGCATTTCAAATATAAGTGCCGATAGCCATTTCAGATATAGTTGCCGATTGGCATTTTAAAAATAGGTGCCGATAGGCATTTCAAATATAGGTGCTGATAGTCATTTCAGATGTAGTTTCCGATAGGCATTTCAAAAATAGGTGCCGATAGGCATTTCAGATATAGGTGCCGATAGGCATTTCAGATATAGAAGCCGATAGGCATTTCAAATATAGGTGCCGATAGGCATTCCAGATATGGTTGCCGATAGGCATTTCAAATATAGGTGCTGATAGGCATTTCAGATGTAGTTTCCGATAGGCATTTCAAAAATTGGCGCCGATAGGCATTTCAGATATAGTTGCCGATTGGCATTTTAAAAATAGGTGCCGATAGGCATTTCAGATATAGAAGCCGATAGGTATTTCAAATATAGGTGTCGATAGGCATTTCAGATATAGGTGCCAATAGGCATTTCAGATATAGTTGCCGATTGGCATTTTAAAAATAGTTGCCGATAGGCATTTCAGATGTAGTTTCCGATAGGCATTTCAAAAATAGGTGCCGATAGGCATTTCAGATATAGGTGCCGATAGGCATATCAGATATAGTTGCCGATAGGCATTTAAAATATAGGTGCCGATAGGTATTTATGACTTGGTTGCCGATAGGCATTTCAAATATAGGTGCTGATAGGCACTTCAGATATAGGTGCCGATAGGCATTTCAAATATAGGTGCCGATAGGCATTTCTGATTTGATGCCGATAGGCATTTCAGATAGAGTTGCCGATAGGCATTTCAGATATAGGTGCCGATAGGCATTGCAGATATAGTTGCCGTTTGGCATTTTAAAAATAGGTGCCGATAGGCATTTCAGATGTAGTTTCCGATAGGCATTTCAAAAATAGGTGCCGATAGGCATTTCAGATATAGGTGCCGATAGGCATATCAGATATAGTTGTCTATAGGCATTTAAAATATAGGTGCCGATAGGCTTTTCAAATATAGGTGCCAATAGGCATTTCAGATATACATGCCGAAAGTCATTTCAGATATAGGTGCCGATAGGTATTTCTGATTTCGTTGCCATAGGCATTTCAAATATAGGTGCTGATAGGCATTTCAGATGTAGTTTCCGATAGGCATTTCAAAAATAGGTGCCTATAGGCATTCCAGATATGGTTGCCGATAGGCATTTCAAATATAGGTGCTGATAGGCATTTCAGATGTAGTTTCCGATAGGCATTTCAAAAATAGGTGCCGATAGGCACTTCAGATATAGGTGCCGATAGGCATTTCAGATATAGTTGCCGATTGGCTGTTTAAAAATAGGTGCTGATAGGCATTTCAGATATAGAAGCCGATAGGCATTTCAAACATAGGTGCCAATAGGCATTTCAGATATGGTTGCCGATAGGTATTTCAAATATAGGTGCTGATAGGCATTTCAGATGTAGTTACCGATAGGCATTTCAAAAATTGGTGCCGATAGGCATTTTAGATATAGGTGCCGATAGGCATTTCAGATATAGTTGCCGATAGGCATTTAAAATATAGGTGCCAATAGGCATCTCTGATTTGGTTGCCGATAGGCATTTCAAATATAGGTGCTGATAGGCATTTCAGATGTAGTTTCCGATAGGCATTTCAAAAATAGGTGCCGATAGGCATTTCAGTTATAGGTGCCGATAGGCATTTCAGATATAGGTGCCGATAGGCATATCAGATATAGTTGCCGATAGGCATTTAAAATATAGGTGCCAATAGGCATCTCTGATTTGGTTGCCGATAGGCATTTCAAATATAGGTGCCGATAGGCATTTCAGATGTAGTTTCCGATATGCATTTCAAAAATTGGTGACGATATGCATTTCAGATATAGGTGCCGATACGCATTTCAGATATAGTTGCCGATTGGCATTTTAAAAATAGGTGCCGATAGGCATTTCAGATATAGAAGCCGATAGGTATTTCAAATATAGGTGTCGATAGGCATTTCAGATATGGTTGCCGATAGGCATTTCAAATATAGGTGCTGAAAGGCATTTCAGACGAAGTTTCCGATAGGCATTTCAAAAATAGGTGCCGATAGGCATTTCAGATATAGGTGCCGATGGGCATTTCAGATATAGTTGCCGATTGGCATTTTAAAAATAGGTGCCGATAGGCATTTCAGATGTAGGTTTCCGATAGGCATTTCAAAAATGGGTGCCGATAGGCATTTCAGATATAGAAGCCGAAAGGTATTTCAAATATAGGTGTCGATAGGCATTTCAGATATGGTTGCTGATAGGCATTTCAAATATAGGTGCTGATAGGCATTTAAGATGTAGTTTCCGATAGGCATTTCAAAAATAGGTGCCGATAGGCATTTCAGCTATAGCTGCCGATAGGCATATCAGATATATTTGCCGATAGGCATTTAAAATATAGGTGCCGATAGGCATTTCAAATATAGGTGTCGATAGGCATTTTAGATATAAATCCCGAAAGACATTTCAGATATAGGTGCCGATAGGCATTTCTGATGTGGTTGCCGATAGGCATTTCAAATATAGGTGCTGATAGGCAATTCAGATGTAGTTTCCGATAGGCATTTCAAAAATAGGTGCCGATAGGCATTTCAGATATAGGTGCCGATAGGCACTTTAGATATAGTTGCCGATTGGCATTTTAAAAATAGGTGCCGATAGGCATTTCAGATATAAAAGCCGATAGGCATTTCAAATATAGGTGCCGATAGGCATTCCAGATATGGTTGCCGACAGGCATTTCAAATATAGGTGCTGATAGGCATTTCAGATCTAGTTTCCAATAGGCATTTCTAAAATAGGTGCCGATAGGCATTTCAAATATAGGTGCCGATAGGCATTTCAGATATAGTTGCCGATTGGCATTTTAAAAATAGGTGCTGATAGGCATTTCAAATATAGAAGCCGATAGGCATTTCAAATATAGGTGCCGATAGGCACTCCAGATATGGTTGCCGATAGGCATTTCAAATATAGGTGCTGATAGGCATTTCAGATGTAGTTTCCGATAGGCATTTCAAAAATTGGTGCCGATAGGCATTTCAGATATAGGTGCCGATAGGCATTTCAGATATAGTTGCCGATTGGCATTTTAAAAATAGGTGCCGATAGGCATTTCAGATATAGAAGCCGATAGGTATTTCAAATATAGGTGTCGATAGGCATTTCAGATATGGTTGCCGATAGGCATTTAAAATATAGGTGCTGAAAGGCATTTCAGACGAAGTTTTCGATAGGCATTTCAAAAATAGGTGCCGATAGGCATTTCAGATATAGGTGCCGATAGGCATTTCAGATATTGTTGCCGATTGGCATTTTAAAAATAGGTGCCGATAGGTATTTCAGATGTAGTTTCCGATAGGCATTTCAAAAATAGGTGCCGATAGGCATTTCAGATATAGAAGCCGAAAGGTATTTCAAATATAGGTGTCGATAGGCATTTCAGATATGGTTGCTGATAGGCATTTCAAATATAGGTGCTGATAGGCATTTAAGATGTAGTTTCCGATAGGCATTTCAAAAATAAGTGCCGATAGGCATTTCAGATATAAGTGCCGATAGGCATTTCAGATATAGTTGCCAAATGGCATTTTAAAAATAGGTGCCGATAGTCACTTCAGATGTAGTTTCCGATAGGCATTTCAAAAATAGGTGCCGATAGGCATTTCAGCTATAGGTGCCGATAGGCATATCAGATATAAATGCCGATAGGCATTTAAAATATAGGTGCCGATAGGCATTTCAAATATAGGTGTCGATAGGCATTTCAGATATATATATAGGTGCCAATGAGCATTTCTGATGTGTTTGCCGATAGGCATTTCAAATATAGGTGCTGAAAGGCATTTCAGACGAAGTTTCCGATAGGCATTTCAAAAATAGGTGCCGATAGGCATTTCAGATATAAGTGCCGATAGGCATTTCAGATATAGTTGCCGATTGGCATTTTAAAAATAGGTGCCGATAGGCATTTTAAATGTAGTTTCCGATAGGCATTTCAAAAATAGGTGCCGATAGGCATTTCAGATATAGAAGCCGAAAGGTATTTCAAATATAGGTGTCGATAGGCATTTCAGATATGGTTGCTGATAGGCATTTCAAATATAGGTGCTGATAGGCATTTAAGATGTAGTTTCCGATAGGCATTTCAGATATAGGCGCCGATAGGCATTTCAGATATAGTTGCCAAATAGCATTTTAAAAATAGGTGCCGATAGTCACTTCAGATGTAGTTTCCGATAGGCATTTCAAAAATAGGTGCCGATAGGCATTTCAGCTATAGGTGCCGATAGGCATATCAGATATAGTTGCCGATAGGCATTTAAAATATAGGTGCCGATAGGCATTTCAAATATAGGTGTCGATAGGCATTTCAGATATAAATGCCAAAAGGCATTTCAAATATAGGTGCCAATGAGCATTTCTGATGTGGTTGCCGATAGGCATTTCAAATATAGGTGCTGATAGGCATTTCAGATGTAGTTTCCGATAGGCATTTCAAAAATAGGTGCCGATAGGCATTTCAGATATAGGTGCCGATAGGCATTTCAGATATAGTTGCCGATTGGCATTTTAAAAATAGGTGCCGATAGGCATTTCAGATATAGAAGCCGATAGGCATTTCAAATATAGGTGCCGATAGGCATTCCAGAAATGGTTGCCGATAGGCATTTCAAATATAGGTGCTGATATGCATTTCAGATGTAGTTTCCGATAGGCATTTCAAAAATAGGTGCCGATAGGCATTTCAGAGATAGGTGGCGATAGGCATTTCAGATATAGTTGCCGATTGGCATTTTAAAAATAGGTGCCGATAGGCATTTCAGATATAGAAGCCGATAGGCATTTCAAATATAGGTGCCGATAGGCATTCCAGATATGTTTGCCGATAGGCATTTCAAATATAGGTGCTGATAGGCATTTCAGATGTAGTTTCCGATAAACATTTCAATAATTGGTGCCAATAGGCATTTCATTTATAGGTGCCGATAGGCATTTCAGATATAGAAGCCGATAGGCATTTCAAATATAGGTGCCGATAGGCATTGCAGATATGGTTGTCGATAGGCATTTCAAATATATGTGCTGATAGGCATTTCAGATGTAGTTTCCGATAGGCACTTCAATACCTGGTGCCGATAGGCAATTCAGATATAGGTGCCGAAAGGCATTTCAGATATAGTTGCCGATTGGCAATTTAAAAATAGGTGCCGATAGGCATTTCAGATATAGAAGCCGATAGGTATTTCAAATATGGGTGTCGATAGGCATTTCAGATATGGTTGCCTATAGGCATTTCAAATATAGTTGCTGATAGGAATTTAAGATGTAGTTTCCGATAGGCATTTCAAAAATAGGTGCCGATAGGCATTTCAGATATAGGTGCCGATAGGCATTTCAGATATAGTTGCCGATTGGCATTTTAAAAATAGGTGCCGATTGGCATTTCAGATGTAGTTTCCGATAGGCATTTCAAAAATAGGTGCCGATAGGCATTTTAGATATAGGTGCCGATAGGCATATCAGATATAGTTGCCAATAGTTATTTAAAATATAGGTGCCGATAGGCATTTCAAAAATAGGTGCCGATAGGCATTTCAGATATAGGTGCCGATAGGCACTTCAGATATAGTTGCAGATTGGCATTTTAAAAATAGGTGCCGATAGGCATTTCAGATATAGAAGCCGATAGGCTTTTCAAATATAGGTGCCGATAGGCATTCCAGATATGGTTGCCGATAGGCATTTCAAATATAGGTGCTGATATGCATTTCAGATGTAGTTTCCCATAGGCATTTCAAAAATAGGTGCCGAGTGGCACTTCAGATATAGGTGCCGATAGGCATTTCAGATATAGTTGCCGATTGGCATTTTAAAAATAGGTGCCGATAGGCATTTCAGATATAGAAGCCGATAGGCATTTCAAATATAGGTGCCGATAGGCATTCAAGATATGGTTGCTGATAGGCATTTCAAATATAGGTGCTGATAGGCATTTCAGATGTAGTTTCCGATAGGCATTTCAAAAATTGGTGCCGATAGGCATTTCAGATATATGTGACGATAGGCATTTCAGATAAAGTTGCCGATTGGCATTTTAAAAATAGGTGCCAATAGGCATTTCAGATATAGAAGCCGGTAGATATTTCAAATATAGGTGTCGATAGGCATTTCAGATATGGTTGCCGAAAGGCATTTCAAAATTAGGTGCTGATAGGCATTTCAGATGTAGTTTCCGATAGGCATTTTAAAAATAGATGCCGATAGGTATTTCAGATATAGGTGCCGATAGGTATATCAGATATAGTTGTCGATAGGCATTTAAAATATAGGTGCCGATAGGCATTTCAAATATAGGTGCCGATAGGCATTTCAGATATACATGCCGAAAGGCATTTAAGATACAGGTGCCGATAGGTATTTCTGATTTAGTTGCCGATAGGCATTTCAAATATAGGTGCTGATAGGCATTTCAGATGTATTTTCCGATAAACATTTCAAAAATAGGTGCCGATAGGCATTTCAGATATAGGTGCCGATAGGCATTTCACATATAGTTGCCGATTGGCATTTTAAAAATAGGTGCCGATAGGCATTTCAGATATAGAAGCCGATAGGCATTTCAAATATAGGTGCCGATAGGCATTCCAGATATGGTTGCCGATAGGCATTTCAAATATAGGTGCTGATAGGCATTTCAGATGTAGTTTCCGATAAACATTTCAATAATTGGTGCCAATAGGCATTTCAGATATAGGTGCCGATAGGCATTTCAGATATAGAAGCCGATAGGCATTTCAAATATAGGTGCCGATAGGCATTGCAGATATGGTTGTCGATAGGCATTTCAAATATATGTGCTGATAGGCATTTCAGATGTAGTTTCCGATAGGCACTTCAATACCTGGTGCCGATAGGCAATTCAGATATGGTTGCTGATAGGCATTTCAAATATAGGTGCTGATAGGCATTTAAGATGTAGTTTCCGATAGGCATTTCAAAAATAAGTGCCGATAGGCATTTCAGATATAAGTGCCGATAGGCATTTCAGATATAGTTGCCAAATGGCATTTTAAAAATAGGTGCCGATAGTCACTTCAGATGTAGTTTCCGATAGGCATTTCAAAAATAGGTGCCGATAGGCATTTCAGCTATAGGTGCCGATAGGCATATCAGATATAAATGCCGATAGGCATTTAAAATATAGGTGCCGATAGGCATTTCAAATATAGGTGTCGATAGGCATTTCAGATATAAATGCCAAAAGGCATTTCAGATATAGGTGCCAATGAGCATTTCTGATGTGTTTGCCGATAGGCATTTCAAATATAGGTGCTGAAAGGCATTTCAGACGAAGTTTCCGATAGGCATTTCAAAAATAGGTGCCGATAGGCATTTCAGATATAAGTGCCGATAGGCATTTCAGATATAGTTGCCGATTGGCATTTTAAAAATAGGTGCCGATAGGCATTTTAAATGTAGTTTCCGATAGGCATTTCAAAAATAGGTGCCGATAGGCATTTCAGATATAGAAGCCGAAAGGTATTTCAAATATAGGTGTCGATAGGCATTTCAGATATGGTTGCTGATAGGCATTTCAAATATAGGTGCTGATAGGCATTTAAGATGTAGTTTCCGATAGGCATTTCAGATATAGGCGCCGATAGGCATTTCAGATATAGTTGCCAAATAGCATTTTAAAAATAGGTGCCGATAGTCACTTCAGATGTAGTTTCCGATAGGCATTTCAAAAATAGGTGCCGATAGGCATTTCAGCTATAGGTGCCGATAGGCATATCAGATATAGTTGCCGATAGGCATTTAAAATATAGGTGCCGATAGGCATTTCAAATATAGGTGTCGATAGGCATTTCAGATATAAATGCCAAAAGGCATTTCAAATATAGGTGCCAATGAGCATTTCTGATGTGGTTGCCGATAGGCATTTCAAATATAGGTGCTGATAGGCATTTCAGATGTAGTTTCCGATAGGCATTTCAAAAATAGGTGCCGATAGGCATTTCAGATATAGGTGCCGATAGGCATTTCAGATATAGTTGCCGATTGGCATTTTAAAAATAGGTGCCGATAGGCATTTCAGATATAGAAGCCGATAGGCATTTCAAATATAGGTGCCGATAGGCATTCCAGAAATGGTTGCCGATAGGCATTTCAAATATAGGTGCTGATATGCATTTCAGATGTAGTTTCCGATAGGCATTTCAAAAATAGGTGCCGATAGGCATTTCAGAGATAGGTGGCGATAGGCATTTCAGATATAGTTGCCGATTGGCATTTTAAAAATAGGTGCCGATAGGCATTTCAGATATAGAAGCCGATAGGCATTTCAAATATAGGTGCCGATAGGCATTCCAGATATGTTTGCCGATAGGCATTTCAAATATAGGTGCTGATAGGCATTTCAGATGTAGTTTCCGATAAACATTTCAATAATTGGTGCCAATAGGCATTTCATTTATAGGTGCCGATAGGCATTTCAGATATAGAAGCCGATAGGCATTTCAAATATAGGTGCCGATAGGCATTGCAGATATGGTTGTCGATAGGCATTTCAAATATATGTGCTGATAGGCATTTCAGATGTAGTTTCCGATAGGCACTTCAATACCTGGTGCCGATAGGCAATTCAGATATAGGTGCCGAAAGGCATTTCAGATATAGTTGCCGATTGGCAATTTAAAAATAGGTGCCGATAGGCATTTCAGATATAGAAGCCGATAGGTATTTCAAATATGGGTGTCGATAGGCATTTCAGATATGGTTGCCTATAGGCATTTCAAATATAGTTGCTGATAGGAATTTAAGATGTAGTTTCCGATAGGCATTTCAAAAATAGGTGCCGATAGGCATTTCAGATATAGGTGCCGATAGGCATTTCAGATATAGTTGCCGATTGGCATTTTAAAAATAGGTGCCGATTGGCATTTCAGATGTAGTTTCCGATAGGCATTTCAAAAATAGGTGCCGATAGGCATTTTAGATATAGGTGCCGATAGGCATATCAGATATAGTTGCCAATAGTTATTTAAAATATAGGTGCCGATAGGCATTTCAAAAATAGGTGCCGATAGGCATTTCAGATATAGGTGCCGATAGGCACTTCAGATATAGTTGCAGATTGGCATTTTAAAAATAGGTGCCGATAGGCATTTCAGATATAGAAGCCGATAGGCTTTTCAAATATAGGTGCCGATAGGCATTCCAGATATGGTTGCCGATAGGCATTTCAAATATAGGTGCTGATATGCATTTCAGATGTAGTTTCCCATAGGCATTTCAAAAATAGGTGCCGAGTGGCACTTCAGATATAGGTGCCGATAGGCATTTCAGATATAGTTGCCGATTGGCATTTTAAAAATAGGTGCCGATAGGCATTTCAGATATAGAAGCCGATAGGCATTTCAAATATAGGTGCCGATAGGCATTCAAGATATGGTTGCTGATAGGCATTTCAAATATAGGTGCTGATAGGCATTTCAGATGTAGTTTCCGATAGGCATTTCAAAAATTGGTGCCGATAGGCATTTCAGATATATGTGACGATAGGCATTTCAGATAAAGTTGCCGATTGGCATTTTAAAAATAGGTGCCAATAGGCATTTCAGATATAGAAGCCGGTAGATATTTCAAATATAGGTGTCGATAGGCATTTCAGATATGGTTGCCGAAAGGCATTTCAAAATTAGGTGCTGATAGGCATTTCAGATGTAGTTTCCGATAGGCATTTTAAAAATAGATGCCGATAGGTATTTCAGATATAGGTGCCGATAGGTATATCAGATATAGTTGTCGATAGGCATTTAAAATATAGGTGCCGATAGGCATTTCAAATATAGGTGCCGATAGGCATTTCAGATATACATGCCGAAAGGCATTTAAGATACAGGTGCCGATAGGTATTTCTGATTTAGTTGCCGATAGGCATTTCAAATATAGGTGCTGATAGGCATTTCAGATGTATTTTCCGATAAACATTTCAAAAATAGGTGCCGATAGGCATTTCAGATATAGGTGCCGATAGGCATTTCACATATAGTTGCCGATTGGCATTTTAAAAATAGGTGCCGATAGGCATTTCAGATATAGAAGCCGATAGGCATTTCAAATATAGGTGCCGATAGGCATTCCAGATATGGTTGCCGATAGGCATTTCAAATATAGGTGCTGATAGGCATTTCAGATGTAGTTTCCGATAAACATTTCAATAATTGGTGCCAATAGGCATTTCAGATATAGGTGCCGATAGGCATTTCAGATATAGAAGCCGATAGGCATTTCAAATATAGGTGCCGATAGGCATTGCAGATATGGTTGTCGATAGGCATTTCAAATATATGTGCTGATAGGCATTTCAGATGTAGTTTCCGATAGGCACTTCAATACCTGGTGCCGATAGGCAATTCAGATATAGGTGCCGAAAGGCATTTCAGATATAGTTGCCGATTGGCAATTTAAAAATAGGTGCCGATAGGCATTTCAGATATAGAAGCCGATAGGTATTTCAAATATGGGTGTCGATAGGCATTTCAGATATGGTTGCCTATAGGCATTTCAAATATAGTTGCTGATAGGAATTTAAGATGTAGTTTCCGATAGGCATTTCAAAAATAGGTGCCGATAGGCATTTCAGATATAGGTGCCGATAGGCATTTCAGATATAGTTGCCGATTGGCATTTTAAAAATAGGTGCCGATTGGCATTTCAGATGTAGTTTCCGATAGGCATTTCAAAAATAGGTGCCGATAGGCATTTTAGATATAGGTGCCGATAGGCATATCAGATATAGTTGCCAATAGTTATTTAAAATATAGGTGCCGATAGGCATTTCAAAAATAGGTGCCGATAGGCATTTCAGATATAGGTGCCGATAGGCACTTCAGATATAGTTGCAGATTGGCATTTTAAAAATAGGCATTTCAGATATAGAAGCCGATAGGCTTTTCAAATATAGGTGCCGATAGGCATTCCAGATATGGTTGCCGATAGGCATTTCAAATATAGGTGCTGATAGGCATTTCAGATGTAGTTTCCGATAGGCATTTCAAAAATTGGTGCCGATAGGCATTTCAAATATAGGTGTTGATAGGCATTTCAGATATAGTTGCCGATTGGCATTTTAAAAATAGGTGCCGATAGGCATTTCAGATATAGTAGCCGATAGGTATTTCAAATATAGGTGTCGATAGGCATTTTAGATATGGTTGCCGATAGGCATTTCAAATATAGGTGCTGATAGGCATTTCAGATGTAGTTTACGATAGGCATTTCAAAAAAAGGTGCCGATAGGCATTTCAGATATAGGTGCCGATAGGCATTTCAGATATAGTTGCCGATTGGCATTTTAAAAATAGTTGCCGATAGGCATTTCAGATGTAGTTTCCGATAGGCATTTCAAAAATAGGTGTCGATAGGCATTTCAGATATAGGTGCCGATAGGCATATCAGATATAGTTGCCGATAGGCATTTAAAATATAGGTGCCGATAGGCATTTCTGATTTGGTTGCCGATAGGCATTTCAAATATAGGTGCTGATAGGCACTTCAGATATAGGTGCCGATAGGCATTTCAAATATAGGTGCCGATAGGCATTTCTGATTTGATGCCGATAGGCATTTCAGATAGAGGTGCCGATAGGCATTTCAGATATAGGTGCCGATAGGCATTTCAGATATAGTTGCCAATTGGCATTTTAAAAATAGGTGCCGATAGGCATTTCAGATGTAGTTTCCGATAAAAATTTCAAAAATAGGTGCCGATAGGCATTTCAGATATAGGTGCCGATAGGCATATCAGATATTGTAGCCGATAGGCATTTAAAATATAGGTGCCGATAGGCATTTCTGATTTGGTTGCCGATAGGCATTTCAAATATAGGTGCTGATAGGCACTTCAGAAATAGGTGCCGATAGGCATTTCAAATATAGGTGCCGATAGGCATTTCTGATTTGTTTGCCGATAGGCATTCCAGATATAGGTACCGATAGGCATTTCAGATATAGTTGCCGTTTGGCATTTTAAAAATAGGTGCCAATAGGCATTTCAGATGTAGTTTCCGAAAGGCATTTCAAAAATAGGTGCCGATAGGCATTTCAGATATAGGTGCCGATAGGCATATCAGATATAGTTGTCTATAGGCATTTAAAATATAGGTGCCGATAGGCATTTTAAATATAGGTGCCGATAGGCATTTCAGATATACATGCCGAAAGGCATTTCAGATATAGGTGCCGATAGGTATTTCTGATTTGGTTGCTGATAGGCATTTCAAATATAGGTGCTAATAGGCATTTTAGATGTAGTTTCCGATAGGCATTTCAAAAATAGGTGCCAATAGGCATTTCAGATAATATAGGTGCCGATATACATTTCAGATATAGAAGCCGATAGGCATTTCAAACATAGGTGCCAATAGGCATTTTAGATATGGTTGCCGATAGGCATTTCAAATATAGGTGCTGAAAGGCATTTCAGATGTAGTTACCGATAGGCATCTCAAAAATTGGTGCCGATAGGCATTTCAAATATAAGTGCCGATAGCCATTTCAGATATAGTTGCCGATTGGCATTTTAAAAATAGGTGCCGATAGGCATTTCAAATATAGGTGCTGATAGTCATTTCAGATGTAGTTTCCGATAGGCATTTCAAAAATAGGTGCCGATAGGCATTTCAGATATAGGTGCCGATAGGCATTTCAGATATAGAAGCCGATAGGCATTTCAAATATAGGTGCCGATAGGCATTCCAGATATGGTTGCCGATAGGCATTTCAAATATAGGTGCTGATAGGCATTTCAGATGTAGTTTCCGATAGGCATTTCAAAAATTGGCGCCGATAGGCATTTCAGATATAGTTGCCGATTGGCATTTTAAAAATAGGTGCCGATAGGCATTTCAGATATAGAAGCCGATAGGTATTTCAAATATAGGTGTCGATAGGCATTTCAGATATAGGTGCCAATAGGCATTTCAGATATAGTTGCCGATTGGCATTTTAAAAATAGTTGCCGATAGGCATTTCAGATGTAGTTTCCGATAGGCATTTCAAAAATAGGTGCCGATAGGCATTTCAGATATAGGTGCCGATAGGCATATCAGATATAGTTGCCGATAGGCATTTAAAATATAGGTGCCGATAGGTATTTATGACTTGGTTGCCGATAGGCATTTCAAATATAGGTGCTGATAGGCACTTCAGATATAGGTGCCGATAGGCATTTCAAATATAGGTGCCGATAGGCATTTCTGATTTGATGCCGATAGGCATTTCAGATAGAGTTGCCGATAGGCATTTCAGATATAGGTGCCGATAGGCATTGCAGATATAGTTGCCGTTTGGCATTTTAAAAATAGGTGCCGATAGGCATTTCAGATGTAGTTTCCGATAGGCATTTCAAAAATAGGTGCCGATAGGCATTTCAGATATAGGTGCCGATAGGCATATCAGATATAGTTGTCTATAGGCATTTAAAATATAGGTGCCGATAGGCTTTTCAAATATAGGTGCCAATAGGCATTTCAGATATACATGCCGAAAGTCATTTCAGATATAGGTGCCGATAGGTATTTCTGATTTCGTTGCCATAGGCATTTCAAATATAGGTGCTGATAGGCATTTCAGATGTAGTTTCCGATAGGCATTTCAAAAATAGGTGCCTATAGGCATTCCAGATATGGTTGCCGATAGGCATTTCAAATATAGGTGCTGATAGGCATTTCAGATGTAGTTTCCGATAGGCATTTCAAAAATAGGTGCCGATAGGCACTTCAGATATAGGTGCCGATAGGCATTTCAGATATAGTTGCCGATTGGCTGTTTAAAAATAGGTGCTGATAGGCATTTCAGATATAGAAGCCGATAGGCATTTCAAACATAGGTGCCAATAGGCATTCCAGATATGGTTGCCGATAGGTATTTCAAATATAGGTGCTGATAGGCATTTCAGATGTAGTTACCGATAGGCATTTCAAAAATTGGTGCCGATAGGCATTTTAGATATAGGTGCCGATAGGCATTTCAGATATAGTTGCCGATAGGCATTTAAAATATAGGTGCCAATAGGCATCTCTGATTTGGTTGCCGATAGGCATTTCAAATATAGGTGCTGATAGGCATTTCAGATGTAGTTTCCGATAGGCATTTCAAAAATAGGTGCCGATAGGCATTTCAGTTATAGGTGCCGATAGGCATTTCAGATATAGGTGCCGATAGGCATATCAGATATAGTTGCCGATAGGCATTTAAAATATAGGTGCCAATAGGCATCTCTGATTTGGTTGCCGATAGGCATTTCAAATATAGGTGCCGATAGGCATTTCAGATGTAGTTTCCGATATGCATTTCAAAAATTGGTGACGATATGCATTTCAGATATAGGTGCCGATAGGCATTTCAGATATAGTTGCCGATTGGCATTTTAAAAATAGGTGCCGATAGGCATTTCAGATATAGAAGCCGATAGGTATTTCAAATATAGGTGTCGATAGGCATTTCAGATATGGTTGCCGATAGGCATTTCAAATATAGGTGCTGAAAGGCATTTCAGACGAAGTTTCCGATAGGCATTTCAAAAATAGGTGCCGATAGGCATTTCAGATATAGGTGCCGATGGGCATTTCAGATATAGTTGCCGATTGGCATTTTAAAAATAGGTGCCGATAGGCATTTCAGATGTAGGTTTCCGATAGGCATTTCAAAAATGGGTGCCGATAGGCATTTCAGATATAGAAGCCGAAAGGTATTTCAAATATAGGTGTCGATAGGCATTTCAGATATGGTTGCTGATAGGCATTTCAAATATAGGTGCTGATAGGCATTTAAGATGTAGTTTCCGATAGGCATTTCAAAAATAGGTGCCGATAGGCATTTCAGCTATAGCTGCCGATAGGCATATCAGATATATTTTGCCGATAGGCATTTAAAATATAGGTGCCGATAGGCATTTCAAATATAGGTGTCGATAGGCATTTTAGATATAAATCCCGAAAGACATTTCAGATATAGGTGCCGATAGACATTTCTGATGTGGTTGCCGATAGGCATTTCAAATATAGGTGCTGATAGGCAATTCAGATGTAGTTTCCGATAGGCATTTCAAAAATAGGTGCCGATAGGCATTTCAGATATAGGTGCCGATAGGCACTTTAGATATAGTTGCCGATTGGCATTTTAAAAATAGGTGCCGATAGGCATTTCAGATATAAAAGCCGATAGGCATTTCAAATATAGGTGCCGATAGGCATTCCAGATATGGTTGCCGACAGGCATTTCAAATATAGGTGCTGATAGGCATTTCAGATCTAGTTTCCAATAGGCATTTCTAAAATAGGTGCCGATAGGCATTTCAAATATAGGTGCCGATAGGCATTTCAGATATAGTTGCCGATTGGCATTTTAAAAATAGGTGCTGATAGGCATTTCAAATATAGAAGCCGATAGGCATTTCAAATATAGGTGCCGATAGGCACTCCAGATATGGTTGCCGATAGGCATTTCAAATATAGGTGCTGATAGGCATTTCAGATGTAGTTTCCGATAGGCATTTCAAAAATTGGTGCCGATAGGCATTTCAGATATAGGTGCCGATAGGCATTTCAGATATAGTTGCCGATTGGCATTTTAAAAATAGGTGCCGATAGGCATTTCAGATATAGAAGCCGATAGGTATTTCAAATATAGGTGTCGATAGGCATTTCAGATATGGTTGCCGATAGGCATTTAAAATATAGGTGCTGAAAGGCATTTCAGACGAAGTTTTCGATAGGCATTTCAAAAATAGGTGCCGATAGGCATTTCAGATATAGGTGCCGATAGGCATTTCAGATATTGTTGCCGATTGGCATTTTAAAAATAGGTGCCGATAGGTATTTCAGATGTAGTTTCCGATAGGCATTTCAAAAATAGGTGCCGATAGGCATTTCAGATATAGAAGCCGAAAGGTATTTCAAATATAGGTGTCGATAGGCATTTCAGATATGGTTGCTGATAGGCATTTCAAATATAGGTGCTGATAGGCATTTAAGATGTAGTTTCCGATAGGCATTTCAAAAATAAGTGCCGATAGGCATTTCAGATATAAGTGCCGATAGGCATTTCAGATATAGTTGCCAAATGGCATTTTAAAAATAGGTGCCGATAGTCACTTCAGATGTAGTTTCCGATAGGCATTTTAAAAATAGGTGCCGATAGGCATTTCAGCTATAGGTGCCGATAGGCATATCAGATATAAATGCCGATAGGCATTTAAAATATAGGTGCCGATAGGCATTTCAAATATAGGTGTCGATAGGCATTTCAGATATAAATGCCAAAAGGCATTTCAGATATAGGTGCCAATGAGCATTTCTGATGTGTTTGCCGATAGGCATTTCAAATATAGGTGCTGAAAGGCATTTCAGACGAAGTTTCCGATAGGCATTTCAAAAATAGGTGCCGATAGGCATTTCAGATATAAGTGCCGATAGGCATTTCAGATATAGTTGCCGATTGGCATTTTAAAAATAGGTGCCGATAGGCATTTTAAATGTAGTTTCCGATAGGCATTTCAAAAATAGGTGCCGATAGGCATTTCAGATATAGAAGCCGAAAGGTATTTCAAATATAGGTGTCGATAGGCATTTCAGATATGGTTGCTGATAGGCATTTCAAATATAGGTGCTGATAGGCATTTAAGATGTAGTTTCCGATAGGCATTTCAGATATAGGCGCCGATAGGCATTTCAGATATAGTTGCCAAATAGCATTTTAAAAATAGGTGCCGATAGTCACTTCAGATGTAGTTTCCGATAGGCATTTCAAAAATAGGTGCCGATAGGCATTTCAGCTATAGGTGCCGATAGGCATTTCAGATATAGTTGCCGATTGGCATTTTAAAAATAGGTGCCGATAGGCATTTCAGATATAGAAGCCGATAGGCATTTCAAATATAGGTGCCGATAGGCATTCCAGAAATGGTTGCCGATAGGCATTTCAAATATAGGTGCTGATATGCATTTCAGATGTAGTTTCCGATAGGCATTTCAAAAATAGGTGCCGATAGGCATTTCAGAGATAGGTGGCGATAGGCATTTCAGATATAGTTGCCGATTGGCATTTTAAAAATAGGTGCCGATAGGCATTTCAGATATAGAAGCCGATAGGCATTTCAAATATAGGTGCCGATAGGCATTCCAGATATGTTTGCCGATAGGCATTTCAAATATAGGTGCTGATAGGCATTTCAGATGTAGTTTCCGATAAACATTTCAATAATTGGTGCCAATAGGCATTTCATTTATAGGTGCCGATAGGCATTTCAGATATAGAAGCCGATAGGCATTTCAAATATAGGTGCCGATAGGCATTGCAGATATGGTTGTCGATAGGCATTTCAAATATATGTGCTGATAGGCATTTCAGATGTAGTTTCCGATAGGCACTTCAATACCTGGTGCCGATAGGCAATTCAGATATAGGTGCCGAAAGGCATTTCAGATATAGTTGCCGATTGGCAATTTAAAAATAGGTGCCGATAGGCATTTCAGATATAGAAGCCGATAGGTATTTCAAATATGGGTGTCGATAGGCATTTCAGATATGGTTGCCTATAGGCATTTCAAATATAGTTGCTGATAGGAATTTAAGATGTAGTTTCCGATAGGCATTTCAAAAATAGGTGCCGATAGGCATTTCAGATATAGGTGCCGATAGGCATTTCAGATATAGTTGCCGATTGGCATTTTAAAAATAGGTGCCGATTGGCATTTCAGATGTAGTTTCCGATAGGCATTTCAAAAATAGGTGCCGATAGGCATTTTAGATATAGGTGCCGATAGGCATATCAGATATAGTTGCCAATAGTTATTTAAAATATAGGTGCCGATAGGCATTTCAAAAATAGGTGCCGATAGGCATTTCAGATATAGGTGCCGATAGGCACTTCAGATATAGTTGCAGATTGGCATTTTAAAAATAGGTGCCGATAGGCATTTCAGATATAGAAGCCGATAGGCTTTTCAAATATAGGTGCCGATAGGCATTCCAGATATGGTTGCCGATAGGCATTTCAAATATAGGTGCTGATATGCATTTCAGATGTAGTTTCCCATAGGCATTTCAAAAATAGGTGCCGAGTGGCACTTCAGATATAGGTGCCGATAGGCATTTCAGATATAGTTGCCGATTGGCATTTTAAAAATAGGTGCCGATAGGCATTTCAGATATAGAAGCCGATAGGCATTTCAAATATAGGTGCCGATAGGCATTCAAGATATGGTTGCTGATAGGCATTTCAAATATAGGTGCTGATAGGCATTTCAGATGTAGTTTCCGATAGGCATTTCAAAAATTGGTGCCGATAGGCATTTCAGATATATGTGACGATAGGCATTTCAGATAAAGTTGCCGATTGGCATTTTAAAAATAGGTGCCAATAGGCATTTCAGATATAGAAGCCGGTAGATATTTCAAATATAGGTGTCGATAGGCATTTCAGATATGGTTGCCGAAAGGCATTTCAAAATTAGGTGCTGATAGGCATTTCAGATGTAGTTTCCGATAGGCATTTTAAAAATAGATGCCGATAGGTATTTCAGATATAGGTGCCGATAGGTATATCAGATATAGTTGTCGATAGGCATTTAAAATATAGGTGCCGATAGGCATTTCAAATATAGGTGCCGATAGGCATTTCAGATATACATGCCGAAAGGCATTTAAGATACAGGTGCCGATAGGTATTTCTGATTTAGTTGCCGATAGGCATTTCAAATATAGGTGCTGATAGGCATTTCAGATGTATTTTCCGATAAACATTTCAAAAATAGGTGCCGATAGGCATTTCAGATATAGGTGCCGATAGGCATTTCACATATAGTTGCCGATTGGCATTTTAAAAATAGGTGCCGATAGGCATTTCAGATATAGAAGCCGATAGGCATTTCAAATATAGGTGCCGATAGGCATTCCAGATATGGTTGCCGATAGGCATTTCAAATATAGGTGCTGATAGGCATTTCAGATGTAGTTTCCGATAAACATTTCAATAATTGGTGCCAATAGGCATTTCAGATATAGGTGCCGATAGGCATTTCAGATATAGAAGCCGATAGGCATTTCAAATATAGGTGCCGATAGGCATTGCAGATATGGTTGTCGATAGGCATTTCAAATATATGTGCTGATAGGCATTTCAGATGTAGTTTCCGATAGGCACTTCAATACCTGGTGCCGATAGGCAATTCAGATATAGGTGCCGAAAGGCATTTCAGATATAGTTGACGATTGGCAATTTAAAAATAGGTGCCGATAGGCATTTCAGATATAGAAGCCGATAGGTATTTTAAATATGGGTGTCGATAGGCATTTCAGATATGGTTGCCTATAGGCATTTCAAATATAGTTGCTGATAGGAATTTAAGATGTAGTTTCCGATAGGCATTTCAAAAATAGGTGCCGATAGGCATTTCAGATATAGGTGCCGATAGGCATTTCAGATATAGTTGCCGATTGGCATTTTAAAAATAGGTGCCGATTGGCATTTCAGATGTAGTTTCCGATAGGCATTTCAAAAATAGGTGCCGATAGGCATTTTAGATATAGGTGCCGATAGGCATATCAGATATAGTTGCCAATAGTTATTTAAAATATAGGTGCCGATAGGCATTTCAAAAATAGGTGCCGATAGGCATTTCAGATATAGGTGCCGATAGGCACTTCAGATATAGTTGCAGATTGGCATTTTAAAAATAGGTGCCGATAGGCATTTCAGATATAGAAGCCGATAGGCTTTTCAAATATAGGTGCCGATAGGCATTCCAGATATGGTTGCCGATAGGCATTTCAAATATAGGTGCTGATAGGCATTTCAGATGTAGTTTCCGATAGGCATTTCAAAAATTGGTGCCGATAGGCATTTCAAATATAGGTGTTGATAGGCATTTCAGATATAGTTGCCGATTGGCATTTTAAAAATAGGTGCCGATAGGCATTTCAGATATAGTAGCCGATAGGTATTTCAAATATAGGTGTCGATAGGCATTTTAGATATGGTTGCCGATAGGCATTTCAAATATAGGTGCTGATAGGCATTTCAGATGTAGTTTACGATAGGCATTTCAAAAAAAGGTGCCGATAGGCATTTCAGATATAGGTGCCGATAGGCATTTCAGATATAGTTGCCGATTGGCATTTTAAAAATAGTTGCCGATAGGCATTTCAGATGTAGTTTCCGATAGGCATTTCAAAAATAGGTGTCGATAGGCATTTCAGATATAGGTGCCGATAGGCATATCAGATATAGTTGCCGATAGGCATTTAAAATATAGGTGCCGATAGGCATTTCTGATTTGGTTGCCGATAGGCATTTCAAATATAGGTGCTGATAGGCACTTCAGATATAGGTGCCGATAGGCATTTCAAATATAGGTGCCGATAGGCATTTCTGATTTGATGCCGATAGGCATTTCAGATAGAGGTGCCGATAGGCATTTCAGATATAGGTGCCGATAGGCATTTCAGATATAGTTGCCAATTGGCATTTTAAAAATAGGTGCCGATAGGCATTTCAGATGTAGTTTCCGATAAAAATTTCAAAAATAGGTGCCGATAGGCATTTCAGATATAGGTGCCGATAGGCATATCAGATATTGTAGCCGATAGGCATTTAAAATATAGGTGCCGATAGGCATTTCTGATTTGGTTGCCGATAGGCATTTCAAATATAGGTGCTGATAGGCACTTCAGAAATAGGTGCCGATAGGCATTTCAAATATAGGTGCCGATAGGCATTTCTGATTTGTTTGCCGATAGGCATTCCAGATATAGGTACCGATAGGCATTTCAGATATAGTTGCCGTTTGGCATTTTAAAAATAGGTGCCAATAGGCATTTCAGATGTAGTTTCCGAAAGGCATTTCAAAAATAGGTGCCGATAGGCATTTCAGATATAGGTGCCGATAGGCATATCAGATATAGTTGTCTATAGGCATTTAAAATATAGGTGCCGATAGGCATTTTAAATATAGGTGCCGATAGGCATTTCAGATATACATGCCGAAAGGCATTTCAGATATAGGTGCCGATAGGTATTTCTGATTTGGTTGCTGATAGGCATTTCAAATATAGGTGCTAATAGGCATTTTAGATGTAGTTTCCGATAGGCATTTCAAAAATAGGTGCCAATAGGCATTTCAGATAATATAGGTGCCGATATACATTTCAGATATAGAAGCCGATAGGCATTTCAAACATAGGTGCCAATAGGCATTTTAGATATGGTTGCCGATAGGCATTTCAAATATAGGTGCTGAAAGGCATTTCAGATGTAGTTACCGATAGGCATCTCAAAAATTGGTGCCGATAGGCATTTCAAATATAAGTGCCGATAGCCATTTCAGATATAGTTGCCGATTGGCATTTTAAAAATAGGTGCCGATAGGCATTTCAAATATAGGTGCTGATAGTCATTTCAGATGTAGTTTCCGATAGGCATTTCAAAAATAGGTGCCGATAGGCATTTCAGATATAGGTGCCGATAGGCATTTCAGATATAGAAGCCGATAGGCATTTCAAATATAGGTGCCGATAGGCATTCCAGATATGGTTGCCGATAGGCATTTCAAATATAGGTGCTGATAGGCATTTCAGATGTAGTTTCCGATAGGCATTTCAAAAATTGGCGCCGATAGGCATTTCAGATATAGTTGCCGATTGGCATTTTAAAAATAGGTGCCGATAGGCATTTCAGATATAGAAGCCGATAGGTATTTCAAATATAGGTGTCGATAGGCATTTCAGATATAGGTGCCAATAGGAATTTCAGATATAGTTGCCGATTGGCATTTTAAAAATAGTTGCCGATAGGCATTTCAGATGTAGTTTCCGATAGGCATTTCAAAAATAGGTGCCAATAGGCATTTCAGATATAGGTGCCGATAGGCATATCAGATATAGTTGCCGATAGGCATTTAAAATATAGGTGCCGATAGGTATTTATGACTTGGTTGCCGATAGGCATTTCAAATATAGGTGCTGATAGGCACTTCAGATATAGGTGCCGATAGGCATTTCAAATATAGGTGCCGATAGGCATTTCTGATTTGATGCCGATAGGCATTTCAGATAGAGTTGCCGATAGGCATTTCAGATATAGGTGCCGATAGGCATTGCAGATATAGTTGCCGTTTGGCATTTTAAAAATAGGTGCCGATAGGCATTTCAGATGTAGTTTCCGATAGGCATTTCAAAAATAGGTGCCGATAGGCATTTCAGATATAGGTGCCGATAGGCATATCAGATATAGTTGTCTATAGGCATTTAAAATATAGGTGCCGATAGGCTTTTCAAATATAGGTGCCAATAGGCATTTCAGATATACATGCCGAAAGTCATTTCAGATATAGGTGCCGATAGGTATTTCTGATTTCGTTGCCATAGGCATTTCAAATATAGGTGCTGATAGGCATTTCAGATGTAGTTTCCGATAGGCATTTCAAAAATAGGTGCCTATAGGCATTCCAGATATGGTTGCCGATAGGCATTTCAAATATAGGTGCTGATAGGCATTTCAGATGTAGTTTCCGATAGGCATTTCAAAAATAGGTGCCGATAGGCACTTCAGATATAGGTGCCGATAGGCATTTCAGATATAGTTGCCGATTGGCTGTTTAAAAATAGGTGCTGATAGGCATTTCAGATATAGAAGCCGATAGGCATTTCAAACATAGGTGCCAATAGGCATTCCAGATATGGTTGCCGATAGGTATTTCAAATATAGGTGCTGATAGGCATTTCAGATGTAGTTACCGATAGGCATTTCAAAAATTGGTGCCGATAGGCATTTTAGATATAGGTGCCGATAGGCATTTCAGATATAGTTGCCGATAGGCATTTAAAATATAGGTGCCAATAGGCATCTCTGATTTGGTTGCCGATAGGCATTTCAAATATAGGTGCTGATAGGCATTTCAGATGTAGTTTCCGATAGGCATTTCAAAAATAGGTGCCGATAGGCATTTCAGTTATAGGTGCCGATAGGCATTTCAGATATAGGTGCCGATAGGCATATCAGATATAGTTGCCGATAGGCATTTAAAATATAGGTGCCAATAGGCATCTCTGATTTGGTTGCCGATAGGCATTTCAAATATAGGTGCCGATAGGCATTTCAGATGTAGTTTCCGATATGCATTTCAAAAATTGGTGACGATATGCAGTTCAGATATAGGTGCCGATAGGCATTTCAGATATAGTTGCCGATTGGCATTTTAAAAATAGGTGCCGATAGGCATTTCAGATATAGAAGCCGATAGGTATTTCAAATATAGGTGTCGATAGGCATTTCAGATATGGTTGCCGATAGGCATTTCAAATATAGGTGCTGAAAGGCATTTCAGACGAAGTTTCCGATAGGCATTTCAAAAATAGGTGCCGATAGGCATTTCAGATATAGGTGCCGATGGGCATTTCAGATATAGTTGCCGATTGGCATTTTAAAAATAGGTGCCGATAGGCATTTCAGATGTAGGTTTCCGATAGGCATTTCAAAAATGGGTGCCGATAGGCATTTCAGATATAGAAGCCGAAAGGTATTTCAAATATAGGTGTCGATAGGCATTTCAGATATGGTTGCTGATAGGCATTTCAAATATAGGTGCTGATAGGCATTTAAGATGTAGTTTCCGATAGGCATTTCAAAAATAGGTGCCGATAGGCATTTCAGCTATAGCTGCCGATAGGCATATCAGATATATTTGCCGATAGGCATTTAAAATATAGGTGCCGATAGGCATTTCAAATATAGGTGTCGATAGGCATTTTAGATATAAATCCCGAAAGACATTTCAGATATAGGTGCCGATAGGCATTTCTGATGTGGTTGCCGATAGGCATTTCAAATATAGGTGCTGATAGGCAATTCAGATGTAGTTTCCGATAGGCATTTCAAAAATAGGTGCCGATAGGCATTTCAGATATAGGTGCCGATAGGCACTTTAGATATAGTTGCCGATTGGCATTTTAAAAATAGGTGCCGATAGGCATTTCAGATATAAAAGCCGATAGGCATTTCAAATATAGGTGCCGATAGGCATTCCAGATATGGTTGCCGACAGGCATTTCAAATATAGGTGCTGATAGGCATTTCAGATCTAGTTTCCAATAGGCATTTCTAAAATAGGTGCCGATAGGCATTTCAAATATAGGTGCCGATAGGCATTTCAGATATAGTTGCCGATTGGCATTTTAAAAATAGGTGCTGATAGGCATTTCAAATATAGAAGCCGATAGGCATTTCAAATATAGGTGCCGATAGGCACTCCAGATATGGTTGCCGATAGGCATTTCAAATATAGGTGCTGATAGGCATTTCAGATGTAGTTTCCGATAGGCATTTCAAAAATTGGTGCCGATAGGCATTTCAGATATAGGTGCCGATAGGCATTTCAGATATAGTTGCCGATTGGCATTTTAAAAATAGGTGCCGATAGGCATTTCAGATATAGAAGCCGATAGGTATTTCAAATATAGGTGTCGATAGGCATTTCAGATATGGTTGCCGATAGGCATTTAAAATATAGGTGCTGAAAGGCATTTCAGACGAAGTTTTCGATAGGCATTTCAAAAATAGGTGCCGATAGGCATTTCAGATATAGGTGCCGATAGGCATTTCAGATATTGTTGCCGATTGGCATTTTAAAAATAGGTGCCGATAGGTATTTCAGATGTAGTTTCCGATAGGCATTTCAAAAATAGGTGCCGATAGGCATTTCAGATATAGAAGCCGAAAGGTATTTCAAATATAGGTGTCGATAGGCATTTCAGATATGGTTGCTGATAGGCATTTCAAATATAGGTGCTGATAGGCATTTAAGATGTAGTTTCCGATAGGCATTTCAAAAATAAGTGCCGATAGGCATTTCAGATATAAGTGCCGATAGGCATTTCAGATATAGTTGCCAAATGGCATTTTAAAAATAGGTGCCGATAGTCACTTCAGATGTAGTTTCCGATAGGCATTTCAAAAATAGGTGCCGATAGGCATTTCAGCTATAGGTGCCGATAGGCATATCAGATATAAATGCCGATAGGCATTTAAAATATAGGTGCCGATAGGCATTTCAAATATAGGTGTCGATAGGCATTTCAGATATAAATGCCAAAAGGCATTTCAGATATAGGTGCCAATGAGCATTTCTGATGTGTTTGCCGATAGGCATTTCAAATATAGGTGCTGAAAGGCATTTCAGACGAAGTTTCCGATAGGCATTTCAAAAATAGGTGCCGATAGGCATTTCAGATATAAGTGCCGATAGGCATTTCAGATATAGTTGCCGATTGGCATTTTAAAAATAGGTGCCGATAGGCATTTTAAATGTAGTTTCCGATAGGCATTTCAAAAATAGGTGCCGATAGGCATTTCAGATATAGAAGCCGAAAGGTATTTCAAATATAGGTGTCGATAGGCATTTCAGATATGGTTGCTGATAGGCATTTCAAATATAGGTGCTGATAGGCATTTAAGATGTAGTTTCCGATAGGCATTTCAGATATAGGCGCCGATAGGCATTTCAGATATAGTTGCCAAATAGCATTTTAAAAATAGGTGCCGATAGTCACTTCAGATGTAGTTTCCGATAGGCATTTCAAAAATAGGTGCCGATAGGCATTTCAGCTATAGGTGCCGATAGGCATATCAGATATAGTTGCCGATAGGCATTTAAAATATAGGTGCCGATAGGCATTTCAAATATAGGTGTCGATAGGCATTTCAGATATAAATGCCAAAAGGCATTTCAAATATAGGTGCCAATGAGCATTTCTGATGTGGTTGCCGATAGGCATTTCAAATATAGGTGCTGATAGGCATTTCAGATGTAGTTTCCGATAGGCATTTCAAAAATAGGTGCCGATAGGCATTTCAGATATAGGTGCCGATAGGCATTTCAGATATAGTTGCCGATTGGCATTTTAAAAATAGGTGCCGATAGGCATTTCAGATATAGAAGCCGATAGGCATTTCAAATATAGGTGCCGATAGGCATTCCAGAAATGGTTGCCGATAGGCATTTCAAATATAGGTGCTGATATGCATTTCAGATGTAGTTTCCGATAGGCATTTCAAAAATAGGTGCCGATAGGCATTTCAGAGATAGGTGGCGATAGGCATTTCAGATATAGTTGCCGATTGGCATTTTAAAAATAGGTGCCGATAGGCATTTCAGATATAGAAGCCGATAGGCATTTCAAATATAGGTGCCGATAGGCATTCCAGATATGTTTGCCGATAGGCATTTCAAATATAGGTGCTGATAGGCATTTCAGATGTAGTTTCCGATAAACATTTCAATAATTGGTGCCAATAGGCATTTCATTTATAGGTGCCGATAGGCATTTCAGATATAGAAGCCGATAGGCATTTCAAATATAGGTGCCGATAGGCATTGCAGATATGGTTGTCGATAGGCATTTCAAATATATGTGCTGATAGGCATTTCAGATGTAGTTTCCGATAGGCACTTCAATACCTGGTGCCGATAGGCAATTCAGATATAGGTGCCGAAAGGCATTTCAGATATAGTTGCCGATTGGCAATTTAAAAATAGGTGCCGATAGGCATTTCAGATATAGGTGCCGATAGGCATTTCAGATATAGTTGCCGATTGGCATTTTAAAAATAGGTGCCGATTGGCATTTCAGATGTAGTTTCCGATAGGCATTTCAAAAATAGGTGCCGATAGGCATTTTAGATATAGGTGCCGATAGGCATATCAGATATAGTTGCCAATAGTTATTTAAAATATAGGTGCCGATAGGCATTTCAAAAATAGGTGCCGATAGGCATTTCAGATATAGGTGCCGATAGGCACTTCAGATATAGTTGCAGATTGGCATTTTAAAAATAGGTGCCGATAGGCATTTCAGATATAGAAGCCGATAGGCTTTTCAAATATAGGTGCCGATAGGCATTCCAGATATGGTTGCCGATAGGCATTTCAAATATAGGTGCTGATATGCATTTCAGATGTAGTTTCCCATAGGCATTTCAAAAATAGGTGCCGAGTGGCACTTCAGATATAGGTGCCGATAGGCATTTCAGATATAGTTGCCGATTGGCATTTTAAAAATAGGTGCCGATAGGCATTTCAGATATAGAAGCCGATAGGCATTTCAAATATAGGTGCCGATAGGCATTCAAGATATGGTTGCTGATAGGCATTTCAAATATAGGTGCTGATAGGCATTTCAGATGTAGTTTCCGATAGGCATTTCAAAAATTGGTGCCGATAGGCATTTCAGATATATGTGACGATAGGCATTTCAGATAAAGTTGCCGATTGGCATTTTAAAAATAGGTGCCAATAGGCATTTCAGATATAGAAGCCGGTAGATATTTCAAATATAGGTGTCGATAGGCATTTCAGATATGGTTGCCGAAAGGCATTTCAAAATTAGGTGCTGATAGGCATTTCAGATGTAGTTTCCGATAGGCATTTTAAAAATAGATGCCAATAGGTATTTCAGATATAGGTGCCGATAGGTATATCAGATATAGTTGTCGATAGGCATTTAAAATATAGGTGCCGATAGGCATTTCAAATATAGGTGCCGATAGGCATTTCAGATATACATGCCGAAAGGCATTTAAGATACAGGTGCCGATAGGTATTTCTGATTTAGTTGCCGATAGGCATTTCAAATATAGGTGCTGATAGGCATTTCAGATGTATTTTCCGATAAACATTTCAAAAATAGGTGCCGATAGGCATTTCAGATATAGGTGCCGATAGGCATTTCACATATAGTTGCCGATTGGCATTTTAAAAATAGGTGCCGATAGGCATTTCAGATATAGAAGCCGATAGGCATTTCAAATATAGGTGCCGATAGGCATTCCAGATATGGTTGCCGATAGGCATTTCAAATATAGGTGCTGATAGGCATTTCAGATGTCGTTTCTGATAGGTATTTCAAAAATAGGTGCCGATAGGCATTTCAGATATAGGTGCCGATAGGCATTTCAGATATAGTTGCCGATTGGCATTTTAAAAATAGGTGCCGATAGGCATTTCAGATATAGAAGCCGATAGGTATTTCAAATGTAGGTGTCGATAGGCATTTCAGATATGGTTGCCGATAGGCATTTCAAATATAGGTGCTGATAGGCATTTCAGATGTAGTTTCCGATAGGCATTTCAAAAATAGGTGCCGATAGGCATTTCAGATATATGTGCCGATAGGCATTTCAGATATAGTTGCCAATTGGCATTTTAAAAATAGGTGCCGATAGGCATTTCAGATATAGAAGCCGATAGGCATTTCAAATATAGGTGCCGATAGGCATTCCAGATATGTTTGCCGATAGGCATTTCAAATATAGGTGCTGATAGGCATTTCAGATGTAGTTTCCGGTAGGCATTTCAAAAATAGGTACCGAAAGGCATTTCAGATATAGAAGCCGATAGGTATTTCAAATATAGGTGTCGATAGGCATTTCAGACATGGTTGCCGATAGGCATTTCAAATATAGGTGCTAATGGGAATTTCAGATGTAGTTTCCGATGGGCATTTCAAAAATAAGTGCCGATAGGCATTTCAGATATAGGTGCCGATAGGCATTTCAGATAAAGTTGCCGATTGGCATTTTAAAAATAGGTGCCAATAGGCATTTCAGATATAGAGTCCGGTAGGTATTTCAAATATAGGTGTCGATAGGCATTTCAGATATGGTTGCCGATAGGTATTTCAAAATTAGGTGCTGATAGGCATTTCAGATGTAGTTTCCGATAGGCATTTTAAAAATAGATGCCGATAGGTATTTCAGATATAGGTGCCGATAGGCATATCAGATATAGTTGTCGATAGGCATTTAAAATATAGGTGCCGATAGGCATTTCAAATATAGGTGCCGATAGGCATTTCAGATATACATGCCGAAAGGCATTTAAGATACAGGTGCCGATAGGTATTTCTGATTTAGTTGCCGATAGGCATTTCAAATATAGGTGCTGATAGGCATTTCAGATGTATTTTCCGATAAACATTTCAAAAATAGGTGCCGATAGGCATTTCAGATATAGGTGCCGATAGGCATTTCACATATAGTTGCCGATTGGCATTTTAAAAATAGGTGCCGATAGGCATTTCAGATATAGAAGCCGATAGGCATTTCAAATATAGGTGCCGATAGGCATTCCAGATATGGTTGCCGATAGGCATTTCAAATATAGGTGCTGATAGGCATTTCAGATGTCGTTTCTGATAGGTATTTCAAAAATAGGTGCCGATAGGCATTTCAGATATAGGTGCCGATAGGCATTTCAGATATAGTTGCCGATTGGCATTTTAAAAATAGGTGCCGATAGGCATTTCAGATATAGAAGCCGATAGGTATTTCAAATGTAGGTGTCGATAGGCATTTCAGATATGGTTGCCGATAGGCATTTCAAATATAGGTGCTGATAGGCATTTCAGATGTAGTTTCCGATAGGCATTTCAAAAATAGGTGCCGATAGGCATTTCAGATATATGTGCCGATAGGCATTTCAGATATAGTTGCCAATTGGCATTTTAAAAATAGGTGCCGATAGGCATTTCAGATATAGAAGCCGATAGGCATTTCAAATATAGGTGCCGATAGGCATTCCAGATATGTTTGCCGATAGGCATTTCAAATATAGGTGCTGATAGGCATTTCAGATGTAGTTTCCGATAGGCATTTCAAAAATAGGTACCGAAAGGCATTTCAGATATAGAAGCCGATAGGTATTTCAAATATAGGTGTCGATAGGCATTTCAGACATGGTTGCCGATAGGCATTTCAAATATAAGTGCTAATAGGAATTTCAGATGTAGTTTCCGATGGGCATTTCAAAAATAAGTGCCGATAGGCATTTCAGATATAGGTGCCGATAGGCATTTCAGATATAGTTGCCGACTGGCATTTTAAAAATAGGTGCCGATAGGCATTGCAGATATAGAAGCCGATAGGTATTTCAAATATAGGTGTCGATAGGCATTTCAGATATGGTTGCCGATAGGCATTTCAAATATAGGTGCTGATAGGCATTTCAGATGTAGTTGCCGATAGGCATTTCAAAAATAGGTGCCGATAGGCATTTCAGATATAGGTGCCGATAGGCATTTCAGATATAGTTGCCGATTGGCATTTTAAAAATGGGTGCCGATAGGCATTTTAGATATAGAAGCCGATAGGCATTTCAAATATAGGTGTCGATAGGCATTCCAGATATGGTTGCCGATAGGCATTTCAAATATAGGTGATGATAGGCATTTCAGATGTAGTTTCCGATAGGCATTTCAAAAATAGGTGCCGATAGGCATTTCAGATATATGTGCCGATAGGCATTTCAGATATAGTTGCCAATTGGCATTTTAAAAATAGGTGCCGATAGGCATTTCAGATATAGAAGCCGATAGGCATTTCAAATATAGGTGCGCATAGGCATTCCAGATATGTTTGCCGATAGGCATTTCAAATATAGGTGCTGATAGGCATTTCAGATGTAGTTTCCGATAGGCATTTCAAAAATAGGTACCGAAAGGCATTTCAGATATAGAAGCCGATAGGTATTTCAAATATAGGTGTCGATAGGCATTTCAGACATGGTTGCCGATAGGCATTTCAAATATAGGTGCTAATAGGAATTTCAGATGTAGTTTCCGATGGGCATTTCAAAAATAAGTGCCGATAGGCATTTCAGATATAGGTGCCGATAGGCATTTCAGATATAGTTGCCGACTGGCATTTTAAAAATAGGTGCCGATAGGCATTGCAGATATAGAAGCCGATAGGTATTTCAAATATAGGTGTCGATAGGCATTTCAGATATGGTTGCCGATAGGCATTTCAAATATAGGTGCTGATAGGCATTTCAGATGTAGTTGCCGATAGGCATTTCAAAAATAGGTGCCGATAGGCATTTCAGATATAGGTGCCGATAGGCATTTCAGATATAGTTGCCGATTGGCATTTTAAAAATGGGTGCCGATAGGCATTTTAGATATAGAAGCCGATAGGCATTTCAAATATAGGTGTCGATAGGCATTCCAGATATGGTTGCCGATAGGCATTTCAAATATAGGTGATGATAGGCATTTCAGATGTAGTTTTCGATAGGCATTACAAAAATAGGTGCAGATAGGCATTTCAGACATAGGTGCCAATAGGCATTTCAAGGATAGTTGCCAATTGGCATTTTAAAATAGGTGCCGATAGGCATTTCAGATATAGAAGCCGATAGGCATTTCAAATATAGGTGCCGATAGGCATTCCAGATATGGTTGCCGATAGGCATTTCAAATATAGGTGCTGATAGGCATTTCAGATGTAGTTTAAGATAGGCATTTCAAAAATTGGTGCCGATAGGCATTTCAGATATAGGTGCCGATAGGCATTTCAGATATAGTTGCCGATTGGCATTTAAAATATAGGTGCCGATAGGCATTTCAAATATAGGTGTCGATAGGCATTTCAGATATAAATGCCGAAAGGCATTTCAGATATAGGTGCCGATAGGCATTTCTGATATAGGTGCCGATAGGCATATCAGATATAGTTGCCGATAGGCATTTAAAATATAGGTGCCGATAGGCATTTCAAATATAGGTGTCGATAGACATTTCAGATATAAATGCCGAAAGGCATTTCAGATTTAGGTGCCGATAGGCATTTTTGATGTGGTTGCCGATAGGCATTTCAAATATAGGTGCTGATAGGCATTTTAGATGTAGTTTCCGATAGGCATTTCAAAAATAGGTGCCGGTAGGCATTTCAGATATAGGTGCCGATAGACACTTCAGATATAGTTGTCGATTGGCATTTTAAAAATAGGTTCCGATAGGCATTTCAGATATAGAAGCCGATAGGTATTTCAATATAGATGCCGATAGGCATTCCAGATATGGTTGCCGATAGGCATTTCAAATATACGTGCTGATAGGCATTTCAGATGTAGTTTCCGATAGGCATTTCAAAAATAGGTGCCGATAGGCATTGCAGATATAGGTGCCGATAGGCATTTCAGATATAGTTGCTGATTGGCATTTTTAAAATAGGTGCCGATAGGCATTTTAGATGTAGTTTCCGATAGGCATTTAAAAAATAGGTGCCGATAGGCATTTCAGATATAGGTGCCGATTGGCATATCAGATATAGTTGCCGATAGGCATTTAAAATATAGGTGCCGATAGGCATTTCTGATTTGGTTGCCGATAGGCATTTCAAATATAGGTGCTGATAGGCACTTCAGATATAGGTGCCGATAGGCATTATAAATATAGGTGCCGATAGGCATTTCTGATTTGGTTGCCGATAGGCATTTCAGATATAAGTGCCAATAGGCATTCCAGATATAGTTGCCGATTGGCATTTTAAAAATAGGTGCCGATAGGCATTTTAGATGTAGTTTCCGATAGGCATTTCAAAAATAGGTGCCGATAGGCTTTTCAGATATAGGTGCCGATAGGCATATCAGATATAGTTGTCGATAGGCATTTAAAATATAGGTGCCGATAAGCATTTCAAATATATGTGCCGATAGGCATTTCAGATATACATGCCGAAAGGCATTTCAGATATAGGTGCCGATAGGCATTTCAGATATAGTTGCCGATTGGCATTTTAAAAATAGGTGCCGATAGGCATTTCAGATATAGAAGCCGATAGGCATTTCAAATATAGGTGCCGATAGGCATTCCAGATATGTTTGCCGATAAGCATTTCAAATATAGGTGCTGATAGGCATTTCAGATGTAGTTTCCGATAGGCATTTCAAAAATAGGTGCCGATAGGCATTTCAAATATAGGTGCCGATTGGGATTTTAAAAATAAGTGCCGATAGGCATTTCAGATAGAGAAGCCGATAGGCATTTCAAATATAGGTGCTAATAGGCATTCCAAATATGGTTGCCGATAGGCATTTCAAATATAGGTGCTGATAGGCATTTCAAATGTAGTTACCGATAGGCATTTCAAAAATTGGTGCCGATAGGCATTTCAGATATAGGTGCCGATAGGCATTTCGGTTACAGTTGCAGATTGGCATTTTAAATATAGGTGCCGATAGGCATTTCAGATATAGAAGCCGATAGGTATTTCAAATATAGGTGTCGATACGCATTTCAGATATGGTTGCTGATAGGCATTTCAAATATAGGTGCTGATAGGCATTTCAGATGTAGTTTCCGATAGGCAATTTAAAAATAGGTGTCGATAGGCATTTCAGATACAGTTGCCGATTGGCATTTTAAAAATAGGTGCCGATAGGCATTTCAGATATAGAAGCCGATAGGCATTTCAAATATAGGTGCCGATAGGCATTCCAGATATGGTTGCCGATAGGCATTTCAAATATAGGTGCTGATAGGCATTTCAGATGTAGTTTCCGATAGGCATTTAAAAAATTGGTGCCGATAGGCATTTCAGATGTAGGTGCCGATAGGCATTTCGGATATAGTTGCCGATTGGCATTTTAAAAATAGGTGCCGATAGGCATTTCAGATGTAGAAGCCGATAGGTATTTTAAATATAGGTGTCGATAGGCATTTCAGATATGGTTGCCGATAGGCATTTCAAATATAGGTGCTGATAGGCATTTCAGATGTAGTTTCCGATAGGCATTTCAAAAATAGGTGCCGATAGGCATTTCAGATATAGGTGCCGATAGGCATTTCAGATATAGTTGCCAATTGGCATTTTAAAAATAGGTGCCGATAGGCATTTCAGATATAGAAGCCGATAGGCATTTCAAATATAGGTGCTGATAGGCATTTCAGATGTAGTTTCCGATAGGCATTTCAAAAATTGGTGCCGATAGGCATTTCAAAAATTGGTGCCGATAGGCATTTCAGATATAAAAGCCGATAGGTATTTCAAATATAGGTGAATCTAGGCATTTCAGATATGGTTGCCGATAGGCATTTCAAATATAGGTGCTGATAGGCATTTCAGATGCAGTTTCCGATAGGCATTTCAAAAATAGGTGCCGATAGGCATTTCAGATATTGGTGCCGGTAGGCATTTCAGATATAGAAGCCGATAGGCATTTCAAATATAGGTGCCGATAGGCATTCCAGATATGGTTGCCGATAGGCATTTCAAATATAGGTGCTGATAGGCATTTCAGATGTAGTTTCCGATAGGCATTTCAAAAATTGGTGCCGATAGGCATTTCAAATATAGGTGTTGATAGGCATTTCAGATATAGTTGCCGATTGGCATTTTAAAAATAGGTGCCGATAGGCATTTCAGATATAGTAGCCGATAGGTATTTCAAATATAGGTGTCGATAGGCATTTTAGATATGGTTGCCGATAGGCATTTCAAATATAGGTGCTGATAGGCATTTCAGATGTAGTTTACGATAGGCATTTCAAAAAAAGGTGCCGATAGGCATTTCAGATATAGGTGCCGATAGGCATTTCAGATATAGTTGCCGATTGGCATTTTAAAAATAGTTGCCGATAGGCATTTCAGATGTAGTTTCCGATAGGCATTTCAAAAATAGGTGTCGATAGGCATTTCAGATATAGGTGCCGATAGGCATATCAGATATAGTTGCCGATAGGCATTTAAAATATAGGTGCCGATAGGCATTTCTGATTTGGTTGCCGATAGGCATTTCAAATATAGGTGCTGATAGGCACTTCAGATATAGGTGCCGATAGGCATTTCAAATATAGGTGCCGATAGGCATTTCTGATTTGATGCCGATAGGCATTTCAGATAGAGGTGCCGATAGGCATTTCAGATATAGGTGCCGATAGGCATTTCAGATATAGTTGCCAATTGGCATTTTAAAAATAGGTGCCGATAGGCATTTCAGATGTAGTTTCCGATAAAAATTTCAAAAATAGGTGCCGATAGGCATTTCAGATATAGGTGCCGATAGGCATATCAGATATTGTAGCCGATAGGCATTTAAAATATAGGTGCCGATAGGCATTTCTGATTTGGTTGCCGATAGGCATTTCAAATATAGGTGCTGATAGGCACTTCAGAAATAGGTGCCGATAGGCATTTCAAATATAGGTGCCGATAGGCATTTCTGATTTGTTTGCCGATAGGCATTCCAGATATAGGTACCGATAGGCATTTCAGATATAGTTGCCGCTTGGCATTTTAAAAATAGGTGCCAATAGGCATTTCAGATGTAGTTTCCGAAAGGCATTTCAAAAATAGGTGCCGATAGGCATTTCAGATATAGGTGCCGATAGGCATATCAGATATAGTTGTCTATAGGCATTTAAAATATAGGTGCCGATAGGCATTTTAAATATAGGTGCCGATAGGCATTTCAGATATACATGCCGAAAGGCATTTCAGATATAGGTGCCGATAGGTATTTCTGATTTGGTTGCTGATAGGCATTTCAAATATAGGTGCTAATAGGCATTTTAGATGTAGTTTCCGATAGGCATTTCAAAAATAGGTGCCAATAGGCATTTCAGATAATATAGGTGCCGATATACATTTCAGATATAGAAGCCGATAGGCATTTCAAACATAGGTGCCAATAGGCATTTTAGATATGGTTGCCGATAGGCATTTCAAATATAGGTGCTGAAAGGCATTTCAGATGTAGTTACCGATAGGCATCTCAAAAATTGGTGCCGATAGGCATTTCAAATATAAGTGCCGATAGCCATTTCAGATATAGTTGCCGATTGGCATTTTAAAAATAGGTGCCGATAGGCATTTCAAATATAGGTGCTGATAGTCATTTCAGATGTAGTTTCCGATAGGCATTTCAAAAATAGGTGCCGATAGGCATTTCAGATATAGGTGCCGATAGGCATTTCAGATATAGAAGCCGATAGGCATTTCAAATATAGGTGCCGATAGGCATTCCAGATATGGTTGCCGATAGGCATTTCAAATATAGGTGCTGATAGGCATTTCAGATGTAGTTTCCGATAGGCATTTCAAAAATTGGCGCCGATAGGCATTTCAGATATAGTTGCCGATTGGCATTTTAAAAATAGGTGCCGATAGGCATTTCAGATATAGAAGCCGATAGGTATTTCAAATATAGGTGTCGATAGGCATTTCAGATATAGGTGCCAATAGGCATTTCAGATATAGTTGCCGATTGGCATTTTAAAAATAGTTGCCGATAGGCATTTCAGATGTAGTTTCCGATAGGCATTTCAAAAATAGGTGCCGATAGGCATTTCAGATATAGGTGCCGATAGGCATATCAGATATAGTTGCCGATAGGCATTTAAAATATAGGTGCCGATAGGTATTTATGACTTGGTTGCCGATAGGCATTTCAAATATAGGTGCTGATAGGCACTTCAGATATAGGTGCCGATAGGCATTTCAAATATAGGTGCCGATAGGCATTTCTGATTTGATGCCGATAGGCATTTCAGATAGAGTTGCCGATAGGCATTTCAGATATAGGTGCCGATAGGCATTGCAGATATAGTTGCCGTTTGGCATTTTAAAAATAGGTGCCGATAGGCATTTCAGATGTAGTTTCCGATAGGCATTTCAAAAATAGGTGCCGATAGGCATTTCAGATATAGGTGCCGATAGGCATATCAGATATAGTTGTCTATAGGCATTTAAAATATAGGTGCCGATAGGCTTTTCAAATATAAGTGCCAATAGGCATTTCAGATATACATGCCGAAAGTCATTTCTGATATAGGTGCCGATAGGTATTTCTGATTTCGTTGCCATAGGCATTTCAAATATAGTTGCTGATAGGCATTTCCGATGTAGTTTCCGATAGGCATTTCAAAAATAGGTGCCTATAGGCATTCCAGATATGGTTGCCGATAGGCATTTCAAATATAGGTGCTGATAGGCATTTCAGATGTAGTTTCCGATAGGCATTTCAAAAATAGGTGCCGATAGGCACTTCAGATATAGGTGCCGATAGGCATTTCAGATATAGTTGCCGATTGGCTGTTTAAAAATAGGTGCTGATAGGCATTTCAGATATAGAAGCCGATAGGCATTTCAAACATAGGTGCCAATAGGCATTCCAGATATGGTTGCCGATAGGTATTTCAAATATAGGTGCTGATAGGCATTTCAGATGTAGTTACCGATAGGCATTTCAAAAATTGGTGCCGATAGGCATTTTAGATATAGGTGCCGATAGGCATTTCAGATATAGTTGCCGATAGGCATTTAAAATATAGGTGCCAATAGGCATCTCTGATTTGGTTGCCGATAGGCATTTCAAATATAGGTGCTGATAGGCATTTCAGATGTAGTTTCCGATAGGCATTTCAAAAATAGGTGCCGATAGGCATTTCAGTTATAGGTGCCGATAGGCATTTCAGATATAGGTGCCGATAGGCATATCAGATATAGTTGCCGATAGGCATTTAAAATATAGGTGCCAATAGGCATCTCTGATTTGGTTGCCGATAGGCATTTCAAATATAGGTGCTGATAGGCATTTCAGATGTAGTTTCCGATATGCATTTCAAAAATTGGTGACGATATGCATTTCAGATATAGGTGCCGATAGGCATTTCAGATATAGTTGCCGATTGGCATTTTAAAAATAGGTGCCGATAGGCATTTCAGATATAGAAGCCGATAGGTATTTCAAATATAGGTGACGATAGGCATTTCAGATATGGTTGCCGATAGGCATTTCAAATATAGGTGCTGAAAGGCATTTCAGACGAAGTTTCCGATAGGCATTTCAAAAATAGGTGCCGATAGGCATTTCAGATATAGGTGCCGATGGGCATTTCAGATATAGTTGCCGATTGGCATTTTAAAAATAGGTGCCGATAGGCATTTCAGATGTAGGTTTCCGATAGGCATTTCAAAAATGGGTGCCGATAGGCATTTCAGATATAGAAGCCGAAAGGTATTTCAAATATAGGTGTCGATAGGCATTTCAGATATGGTTGCTGATAGGCATTTCAAATATAGGTGCTGATAGGCATTTAAGATGTAGTTTCCGATAGGCATTTCAAAAATAGGTGCCGATAGGCATTTCAGCTATAGCTGCCGATAGGCATATCAGATATATTTGCCGATAGGCATTTAAAATATAGGTGCCGATAGGCATTTCAAATATAGGTGTCGATAGGCATTTTAGATATAAATCCCGAAAGACATTTCAGATATAGGTGCCGATAGGCATTTCTGATGTGGTTGCCGATAGGCATTTCAAATATAGGTGCTGATAGGCAATTCAGATGTAGTTTCCGATAGGCATTTCAAAAATAGGTGCCGATAGGCATTTCAGATATAGGTGCCGATAGGCACTTTAGATATAGTTGCCGATTGGCATTTTAAAAATAGGTGCCGATAGGCATTTCAGATATAAAAGCCGATAGGCATTTCAAATATAGGTGCCGATAGGCATTCCAGATATGGTTGCCGACAGGCATTTCAAATATAGGTGCTGATAGGCATTTCAGATCTAGTTTCCAATAGGCATTTCTAAAATAGGTGCCGATAGGCATTTCAAATATAGGTGCCGATAGGCATTTCAGATATAGTTGCCGATTGGCATTTTAAAAATAGGTGCTGATAGGCATTTCAAATATAGAAGCCGATAGGCATTTCAAATATAGGTGCCGATAGGCACTCCAGATATGGTTGCCGATAGGCATTACAAATATAGGTGCTGATAGGCATTTCAGATGTAGTTTCCGATAGGCATTTCAAAAATTGGTGCCGATAGGCATTTCAGATATAGGTGCCGATAGGCATTTCAGATATAGTTGCCGATTGGCATTTTAAAAATAGGTGCCGATAGGCATTTCAGATATAGAAGCCGATAGGTATTTCAAATATAGGTGTCGATAGGCATTTCAGATATGGTTGCCGATAGGCATTTAAAATATAGGTGCTGAAAGGCATTTCAGACGAAGTTTTCGATAGGCATTTCAAAAATAGGTGCCGATAGGCATTTCAGATATAGGTGCCGATAGGCATTTCAGATATTGTTGCCGATTGGCATTTTAAAAATAGGTGCCGATAGGTATTTCAGATGTAGTTTCCGATAGGCATTTCAAAAATAGGTGCCGATAGGCATTTCAGATATAGAAGCCGAAAGGTATTTCAAATATAGGTGTCGATAGGCATTTCAGATATGGTTGCTGATAGGCATTTCAAATATAGGTGCTGATAGGCATTTAAGATGTAGTTTCCGATAGGCATTTCAAAAATAAGTGCCGATAGGCATTTCAGATATAAGTGCCGATAGGCATTTCAGATATAGTTGCCAAATGGCATTTTAAAAATAGGTGCCGATAGTCACTTCAGATGTAGTTTCCGATAGGCATTTCAAAAATAGGTGCCGACAGGCATTTCAGCTATAGGTGCCGATAGGCATATCAGATATAAATGCCGATAGGCATTTAAAATATAGGTGCCGATAGGCATTTCAAATATAGGTGTCGATAGGCATTTCAGATATAAATGCCAAAAGGCATTTCAGATATAGGTGCCAATGAGCATTTCTGATGTGTTTGCCGATAGGCATTTCAAATATAGGTGCTGAAAGGCATTTCAGACGAAGTTTCCGATAGGCATTTCAAAAATAGGTGCCGATAGGCATTTCAGATATAAGTGCCGATAGGCATTTCAGATATAGTTGCCGATTGGCATTTTAAAAATAGGTGCCGATAGGCATTTTAAATGTAGTTTCCGATAGGCATTTCAAAAATAGGTGCCGATAGGCATTTCAGATATAGAAGCCGAAAGGTAGTTCAAATATAGGTGTCGATAGGCATTTCAGATATGGTTGCTGATAGGCATTTCAAATATAGGTGCTGATAGGCATTTAAGATGTAGTTTCCGATAGGCATTTCAGATATAGGCGCCGATAGGCATTTCAGATATAGTTGTCAAATAGCATTTTAAAAATAGGTGCCGATAGTCACTTCAGATGTAGTTTCCGATAGGCATTTCAAAAATAGGTGCCGATAGGCATTTCAGCTATAGGTGCCGATAGGCATATCAGATATAGTTGCCGATAGGCATTTAAAATATAGGTGCCGATAGGCATTTCAAATATAGGTGTCGATAGGCATTTCAGATATAAATGCCAAAAGGCATTTCAAATATAGGTGCCAATGAGCATTTCTGATGTGGTTGCCGATAGGCATTTCAAATATAGGTGCTGATAGGCATTTCAGATGTAGTTTCCGATAGGCATTTCAAAAATAGGTGCCGATAGGCATTTCAGATATAGGTGCCGATAGGCATTTCAGATATAGTTGCCGATTGGCATTTTAAAAATAGGTGCCGATAGGCATTTCAGATATAGAAGCCGATAGGCATTTCAAATATAGGTGCCGATAGGCATTCCAGAAATGGTTGCCGATAGGCATTTCAAATATAGGTGCTGATATGCATTTCAGATGTAGTTTCCGATAGGCATTTCAAAAATAGGTGCCGATAGGCATTTCAGAGATAGGTGGCGATAGGCATTTCAGATATAGTTGCCGATTGGCATTTTAAAAATAGGTGCCGATAGGCATTTCAGATATAGAAGCCGATAGGCATTTCAAATATAGGTGCCGATAGGCATTCCAGATATGTTTGCCGATAGGCATTTCAAATATAGGTGCTGATAGGCATTTCAGATGTAGTTTCCGATAAACATTTCAATAATTGGTGCCAATAGGCATTTCAGATATAGGTGCCGATAGGCATTTCAGATATAGAAGCCGATAGGCATTTCAAATATAGGTGCCGATAGGCATTGCAGATATGGTTGTCGATAGGCATTTCAAATATATGTGCTGATAGGCATTTCAGATGTAGTTTCCGATAGGCACTTCAATACCTGGTGCCGATAGGCAATTCAGATATAGGTGCCGAAAGGCATTTCAGATATAGTTGCCGATTGGCAATTTAAAAATAGGTGCCGATAGGCATTTCAGGTATAGAAGCCGATAGGTATTTCAAATATGGGTGTCGATAGGCATTTCAGATATGGTTGCCTATAGGCATTTCAAATATAGTTGCTGATAGGAATTTAAGATGTAGTTTCCGATAGGCATTTCAAAAATAGGTGCCGATAGGCATTTCAGATATAGGTGCCGATAGGCATTTCAGATATAGTTGCCGATTGGCATTTTAAAAATAGGTGCCGATTGGCATTTCAGATGTAGTTTCCGATAGGCATTTCAAAAATAGGTGCCGATAGGCATTTTAGATATAGGTGCCGATAGGCATATCAGATATAGTTGCCAATAGTTATTTAAAATATAGGTGCCGATAGGCATTTCAAAAATAGGTGCCGATAGGCATTTCAGATATAGGTGCCGATAGGCACTTCAGATATAGTTGCAGATTGGCATTTTAAAAATAGGTGCCGATAGGCATTTCAGATATAGAAGCCGATAGGCTTTTCAAATATAGGTGCCGATAGGCATTCCAGATATGGTTGCCGATAGGCATTTCAAATATAGGTGCTGATATGCATTTCAGATGTAGTTTCCCATAGGCATTTCAAAAATAGGTGCCGAGTGGCACTTCAGATATAGGTGCCGATAGGCATTTCAGATATAGTTGCCGATTGGCATTTTAAAAATAGGTGCCGATAGGCATTTCAGATATAGAAGCCGATAGGCATTTCAAATATAGGTGCCGATAGGCATTCAAGATATGGTTGCTGATAGGCATTTCAAATATAGGTGCTGATAGGCATTTCAGATGTAGTTTCCGATAGGCATTTCAAAAATTGGTGCCGATAGGCATTTCAGATATATGTGACGATAGGCATTTCAGATAAAGTTGCCGATTGGCATTTTAAAAATAGGTGCCAATAGGCATTTCAGATATAGAAGCCGGTAGATATTTCAAATATAGGTGTCGATAGGCATTTCAGATATGGTTGCCGATAGGCATTTCAAAATTAGGTGCTGATAGGCATTTCAGATGTAGTTTCCGATAGGCATTTTAAAAATAGATGCCGATAGGTATTTCAGATATAGGTGCCGATAGGCATATCAGATATAGTTGTCGATAGGCATTTAAAATATAGGTGCCGATAGGCATTTCAAATATAGGTGCCGATAGGCATTTCAGATATACATGCCGAAAGGCATTTAAGATACAGGTGCCGATAGGTATTTCTGATTTAGTTGCCGATAGGCATTTCAAATATAGGTGCTGATAGGCATTTCAGATGTATTTTCCGATAAACATTTCAAAAATAGGTGCCGATAGGCATTTCAGATATAGGTGCCGATAGGCATTTCACATATAGTTGCCGATTGGCATTTTAAAAATAGGTGCCGATAGGCATTTCAGATATAGAAGCCGATAGGCATTTCAAATATAGGTGCCGATAGGCATTCCAGATATGGTTGCCGATAGGCATTTCAAATATAGGTGCTGATAGGCATTTCAGATGTAGTTTCCGATAAACATTTCAATAATTGGTGCCAATAGGCATTTCAGATATAGGTGCCGATAGGCATTTCAGATATAGAAGCCGATAGGCATTTCAAATATAGGTGCCGATAGGCATTGCAGATATGGTTGTCGATAGGCATTTCAAATATATGTGCTGATAGGCATTTCAGATGTAGTTTCCGATAGGCACTTCAATACCTGGTGCCGATAGGCAATTCAGATATAGGTGCCGAAAGGCATTTCAGATATAGTTGCCGATTGGCAATTTAAAAATAGGTGCCGATAGGCATTTCAGATATAGAAGCCGATAGGTATTTCAAATATGGGTGTCGATAGGCATTTCAGATATGGTTGCCTATAGGCATTTCAAATATAGTTGCTGATAGGAATTTAAGATGTAGTTTCCGATAGGCATTTCAAAAATAGGTGCCGATAGGCATTTCAGATATAGGTGCCGATAGGCATTTCAGATATAGTTGCCGATTGGCATTTTAAAAATAGGTGCCGATTGGCATTTCAGATGTAGTTTCCGATAGGCATTTCAAAAATAGGTGCCGATAGGCATTTTAGATATAGGTGCCGATAGGCATATCAGATATAGTTGCCAATAGTTATTTAAAATATAGGTGCCGATAGGCATTTCAAAAATAGGTGCCGATAGGCATTTCAGATATAGGTGCCGATAGGCACTTCAGATATAGTTGCAGATTGGCATTTTAAAAATAGGTGCCGATAGGCATTTCAGATATAGAAGCCGATAGGCTTTTCAAATATAGGTGCCGATAGGCATTCCAGATATGGTTGCCGATAGGCATTTCAAATATAGGTGCTGATATGCATTTCAGATGTAGTTTCCCATAGGCATTTCAAAAATAGGTGCCGAGTGGCACTTCAGATATAGGTGCCGATAGGCATTTCAGATATAGTTGCCGATTGGCATTTTAAAAATAGGTGCCGATAGGCATTTCAGATATAGAAGCCGATAGGCATTTCAAATATAGGTGCCGATAGGCATTCAAGATATGGTTGCTGATAGGCATTTCAAATATAGGTGCTGATAGGCATTTCAGATGTAGTTTCCGATAGGCATTTCAAAAATTGGTGCCGATAGGCATTTCAGATATATGTGACGATAGGCATTTCAGATAAAGTTGCCGATTGGCATTTTAAAAATAGGTGCCAATAGGCATTTCAGATATAGAAGCCGGTAGGTATTTCAAATATAGGTGTCGATAGGCATTTCAGATATGGTTGCCGATAGGCATTTCAAAATTAGGTGCTGATAGGCATTTCAGATGTAGTTTCCGATAGGCATTTTAAAAATAGATGCCGATAGGTATTTCAGATATAGGTGCCGATAGGCATATCAGATATAGTTGTCGATAGGCATTTAAAATATAGGTGCCGATAGGCATTTCAAATATAGGTGCCGATAGGCATTTCAGATATACATGCCGAAAGGCATTTAAGATACAGGTGCCGATAGGTATTTCTGATTTAGTTGCCGATAGGCATTTCAAATATAGGTGCTGATAGGCATTTCAGATGTATTTTCCGATAAACATTTCAAAAATAGGTGCCGATAGGCATTTCAGATATAGGTGCCGATAGGCATTTCACATATAGTTGCCGATTGGCATTTTAAAAATAGGTGCCGATAGGCATTTCAGATATAGAAGCCGATAGGCATTTCAAATATAGGTGCCGATAGGCATTCCAGATATGGTTGCCGATAGGCATTTCAAATATAGGTGCTGATAGGCATTTCAGATGTCGTTTCTGATAGGTATTTCAAAAATAGGTGCCGATAGGCATTTCAGATATAGGTGCCGATAGGCATTTCAGATATAGTTGCCGATTGGCATTTTAAAAATAGGTGCCGATAGGCATTTCAGATATAGAAGCCGATAGGTATTTCAAATGTAGGTGTCGATAGGCATTTCAGATATGGTTGCCGATAGGCATTTCAAATATAGGTGCTGATAGGCATTTCAGATGTAGTTTCCGATAGGCATTTCAAAAATAGGTGCCGATAGGCATTTCAGTTATAGGTGCCGATAGGCATTTCACATATAGGTGCCGATAGGCATATCAGATATAGTTGCCGATAGGCATTTAAAATATAGGTGCCAATAGGCATCTCTGATTTGGTTGCCGATAGGCATTTCAAATATAGGTGCTGATAGGCATTTCAGATGTAGTTTCCGATATGCATTTCAAAAATTGGTGACGATATGCATTTCAGATATAGGTGCCGATAGGCATTTCAGATATAGTTGCCGATTGGCATTTTAAAAATAGGTGCCGATAGGCATTTCAGATATAGAAGCCGATAGGTATTTCAAATATAGGTGTCGATAGGCATTTCAGATATGGTTGCCGATAGGCATTTCAAATATAGGTGCTGAAAGGCATTTCAGACGAAGTTTCCGATAGGCATTTCAAAAATAGGTGCCGATAGGCATTTCAGATATAGGTGCCGATGGGCATTTCAGATATAGTTGCCGATTGGCATTTTAAAAATAGGTGCCGATAGGCATTTCAGATGTAGGTTTCCGATAGGCATTTCAAAAATGGGTGCCGATAGGCATTTCAGATATAGAAGCCGAAAGGTATTTCAAATATAGGTGTCGATAGGCATTTCAGATATGGTTGCTGATAGGCATTTCAAATATAGGTGCTGATAGGCATTTCAGATGTAGTTTCTGATAGGCATTTCAAAAATAGGTGCCGATAGGCATTTCAGATATAGGTGCCGATAGGCATTTCAGATATAGTTGCCGATTGGCATTTTAAAAATAGGTGCCGATAGGCATTTCAGATATAGAAGCCGATAGGCATTTCAAATATAGGTGCTGATAGGCATTTCAGATGTAGTTTCTGATAGGCATTTCAAAAATAGGCGCCGATAGGCATTTTAGATATAGGTGCCGATAGACATTTCATATATAGTTGCCGATTGGCATTTTAAAAATAGGTGGCGATAGGCATTTCAGATATAGAAGCCGATAGGCATTTCAAATATAGGTGCTGATAGGCATTTCAGATGTAGTTTCTGATAGGCATTTCAAAAATAGGTGCCGATAGGCATTTCAGATATAGGTGCCGATAAGCATTTCAGATATAGTTGCCGATTGGCATTTTAAAAATAGGTGCCGATAGGCATTTCAGATATAGAAGCCGATAGGCATTACAAATATAGGTGCCGATAAGCATTCCAGATATGGTTGCCGATAGGCATTTCAAATATAGGTGCTGATAGGCATTTCAGATGTAGTTTCCGATAGGCATTTCAAAAATAGGTGCCGATAGGCATTTAAGATATAGGTGCCGATAGGCATTTCAGATATAGTTGCCGATTGGCATTTTAAAAATACGTGCCGATAGGCATTTCAGATAAAGAAGCCGATAGGCATTTCAAATATAGGTGCCAATAGGCATTCCAGATATAGTTGCCGATAGGCATTTCAAATATAGGTGCTGATAGGCATTTCAGACGTAGTTACCAAAAGGCATTTCAAAAATTGGTGCCGATAGGCATTTCAGATATAGGTGCCGATAGCCATTTAAATATAGTTGCCGATTGGCATTTTAAAAATAGGTGCCGATAGGCATTTCAGATATAGAAGCCGATAGGCATTTCAAATATAGGTGCCGATAATCATTCCAGATGTGGTTGCCGATAGGCATTTCAAATATAGGTGCTGATAGGCATTTCAGATGAAGTTTCCTATAGGCATTTCAAAAATTGGTGAAGATAGGCATTTCAGATATAAAAACCGATAGGTATTTCAAATATAGGTGTCGATAGGCATTTCAGATATGGTTGCCGATAGGCATTTTAAATATAGGTGCTGATAGGCATTTCAGATGCAGTTTCCGATAGGCATTTCAAAAATAGGTGCCGATAGGCATTTCAGATATAGGTGCCGATAGGCATTTCAGATATAGAAGCCGATAGGCATTTCAAATATAGATGCCGATAGGCATTCCAGATATGGTTGCCGATAGGCATTTCAAATATAGGTGCTGATAGGCATTTCAGATGTAGTTTCCGATAGGCATTTCAAAAATTGGTGCCGATAGGCATTTCAGATATAGGTGCCGATAGGCATTTCAGATATAGTTGCCGATTGGCATTTTAAAAATAGGTGCCGATAGGCATTTCAGATATAGAAGCCGATAGGTATTTCAAATATAGGTGCCGATAGGCATTTCTGATTTGATGCCGATAGGCATTTCAGATAGAGGTGCCGATAGGCATTTTAGATATAGGTGCCGATAGGCATTTCAGATATAGTTGCCGATTGGCATTTTAAAAATAGATGCCGATAGGCATTTCAGATATAGGTGCCGATAGGCATATCAGATATAGTAGCCGATAGGCATTTAAAATATAGGTGCCGATAGGCATTTCTGATTTGGTTGCCGATAGGCATTTCAAATATAGGTGCTGATAGGCACTTCAGAAATAGGTGCCGATAGGCATTTCAAATATAGGTGCCGATAGGCATTTCTGATTTGTTGCCGATAGGCATTTCAGATCAAGGTACCGATAGGCATTTCAGATATAGTTGCCGTTTGGCATTTTAAAAATAGGTGCCGATAGGCATTTCAGATGTAGTTTCCGATAGGCATTTCAAAAATAGGTGCCGATAGGCATTTCAGATATAGGTGCCGATAGGCATATCAGATATAGTTGTCTATAGGCATTTAAAATATAGGTGCCGATAGGCATTTCAAATATGGGTGCCGATAGGCATTTCAGATGTAGTTTCCGATAGGCATTTCAAAAATAGGTGCCGATAGGCATTTCAGATATAGGTGCCAATAGGCATATCAGATATAGTTGTCTATAGGCATTTAAAATATAGGTGCCGATAGGCATTTCAAATATAGGTGCTGATAGGCATTTCAGATGTAGTTTCCGTTTGGCATTTCAAAAATAGGTGCCGATAGGCATTTCAGATATAGGTGCCGATAGGCATTTCAGATATAGTTGCCGATTGGCATTTTAAAAATAGTTGCCGATAGGTATTTCAGATATAGAAGCCGATAGGCATTTCAAATATAGGTGCCAATAGGCATTCCAGATATGGTTGCCGATAGGCATTTCAAATATAGGTGCTGATAGGCATTTCAGATGTAGTTACCGATAGGCATTTCAAAAATTGGTGTCGATAGGCATTTCAGATATATTTGCCGATTGGCATTTTAAAAATAGGTGCCGATAGGCATTTCAGATATAGAAGCCGATAGGCATTTCAAATATAGGTGCCGATAGGCATTCCAGTTATGGTTGCCGATAGGTATTTCAAATAAAGGTGCTGATAGGCATTTCAGATGGAGTTTCCGATAGGCATTTCAAAAATAGGTGCCGATAGGCATTTCAGATATAGTTGCCGATTAGCATTTTAAAAATAGGTGCCGATAGGCATTTCAGATATATAGGCCGATAGGCATTTCAAATATAGGTGCCGATAGGCATTCCAGATATGGTTTCCGATAGGCATTTCAAAAATAGGTGCCGATAGGCATTTCAGATATAGGTGCCGATAGGCATTTCAGATATAGTTGCCGATTGGCATTTTAAAAATAGGTGCCGATAGGCATTTTAGATATAGAAGCCGATAGGTATTTCAAATATAGGTGTCGATAGGCATTTCAGATATGGTTGCCGATAGGCATTTCAATTATAGGTGCTGATAGGCATTTCAGATGTAGTTTCCGATAGGCATATTAAAAATAGGTGCCGATAGGCATTTCAGATATAGAAGCCGATAGGTATTTCAAATATAGGTGTCGATAGGCATTTCAGATAATATGGTTGCCGATAGGCATTTCAATTATAGGTGCTGATAGGCATTTCAGATGTAGTTTCCGATAGGCATTTCAAAAATAGGTGCCGATAGGCATTTCAGATACAGTTGCCGATTGGCATTTTAAAAATAGGTGCCGATAGGCATTTCAGATATAAAAGCCGATAGGCATTTCAAATATAGGTGCCGATAGGCATTCTAGATATGGTTGCCGATAGGCATTTCAAATATAGGTGCTGATAGGCATTTCAGATGTAGTTTCCGATAGGCATTTCAAAAATTGGTGCCGATAGGTATTTCAGATATAGGTGCCGAAGGGCATTTCAGATATAGTTGCCGATTGGCATTTTAAAAATAGGTGCCGATAGGCATTTTAGATATAGAAGCCGATAGGCATTTCAAATATAGGTGCCGATAGGCATTCTATATATGGTTGCCGATAGGCATTTCAAATATAGGTGCTGATAGGTATTTCAGATGTAGTTTCCGATAGGCATTTCAAAAATTGGTGCCGATAGGCATTTCAGATATAGGTGCCGATAGGCATTGCAGATATAGTTGCCGATTGGCATTTTAAAAATAGGTGCCGATAGGCATTTTAGATATAGAAGCCGATAGGCATTTCAAATATAGGTGCCGATAAGCATTCCAGATATGGTTGCAGATAGGCATTTCAAATATAGGTGCTGATAGGCATTTTAGATGTAGTGCCTGATAGGCATTTCAAAAATAGGTGCCGATAGGCATTTCAGATATAGGTGCCAATAGGCGTTTCAGATATAGTTGCCAATTGGCATTTTAAAAATAGGTGCCGATAGGCATTTCAGATATAGAAGCCGATAGGCATTTCAAATATAGGTGCCGATAGGCATTCCAGATATGGTTGCCGATAGGCATTTCAAATATAGGTGCTGATAGGCATTTCAGATGTAGTTTCCGATAGGCATTTTAAAAATAGGTGACGAAAGGCATTTCAGATATAGGTGCCGATAGGCATTTCAGTTATAGCTGCCGATTGGCATTTTAAAAATAGGTGCCGATAGGCATTTCAGATATAGAAGCCGATAGGCATTTTAAATATAGGTGCCGATAGGCATTCTAGATATGGTTGCCGATAGGCATTTCAAATATAGGTGCTGATAGGCATTTCAGATGTAGTTTCCGATAGGCATTTCAAAAATAGGTGCTGATAGGCATTTCAGATATTTGTCCTGATAGGCATTTCAGATATAGTTGCCGATTGGCATTATAAAAATACGTGCCGATAGGCATTTCAGATATAAAAGCCGATAGACATTTCAAATATAGGTGCCAATAGGCATTCGAGATATGGTTGCCGATAGGCATTTCAAATATAGGTGCTGATAGGCATTTCAGATGTATTTTCCGATAGGCATTTCAAAAATTGGTGCCGATAGGCATTTCAGATATAGGTGCCGATAGGCATTTCAGATATATTTGCCGATTGGCATTTTAAAAATAGGTGCCGATAGGCATTTCAGATACAGAAGCCGATAGGTATTTCAAATATAGGTGTCGATAGGCATTTCAGATATGGTTGCCGACAGGCATTTCAAATATAGGTGCTGATAGGCATTTCAGATGTAGTTTCCGATAGGCATTTCAAAAATAGGTGCCGATAGGCATTTCAGTTATAGGTGCCGATAGGCATTTCAGATATAGGTGCCGATAGGCATATCAGATATAGTTGCCGATAGGCATTTAAAATATAGGTGCCAATAGGCATCTCTGATTTGGTTGCCGATAGGCATTTCAAATATAGGTGCTGATAGGCATTTCAGATGTAGTTTCCGATATGCATTTCAAAAATTGGTGACGATATGCATTTCAGATATAGGTGCCGATAGGCATTTCAGATATAGTTGCCGATTGGCATTTTAAAAATAGGTGCCGATAGGCATTTCAGATATAGAAGCCGATAGGTATTTCAAATATAGGTGTCGATAGGCATTTCAGATATGGTTGCCGATAGGCATTTCAAATATAGGTGCTGAAAGGCATTTCAGACGAAGTTTCCGATAGGCATTTCAAAAATAGGTGCCGATAGGCATTTCAGATATAGGTGCCGATGGGCATTTCAGATATAGTTGCCGATTGGCATTTTAAAAATAGGTGCCGATAGGCATTTCAGATGTAGGTTTCCGATAGGCATTTCAAAAATGGGTGCCGATAGGCATTTCAGATATAGAAGCCGAAAGGTATTTCAAATATAGGTGTCGATAGGCATTTCAGATATGGTTGCTGATAGGCATTTCAAATATAGGTGCTGATAGGCATTTAAGATGTAGTTTCCGATAGGCATTTCAAAAATAGGTGCCGATAGGCATTTCAGCTATAGCTGCCGATAGGCATATCAGATATATTTGCCGATAGGCATTTAAAATATAGGTGCCGATAGGCATTTCAAATATAGGTGTCGATAGGCATTTTAGATATAAATCCCGAAAGACATTTCAGATATAGGTGCCGATAGGCATTTCTGATGTGGTTGCCGATAGGCATTTCAAATATAGGTGCTGATAGGCAATTCAGATGTAGTTTCCGATAGGCATTTCAAAAATAGGTGCCGATAGGCATTTCAGATATAGGTGCCGATAGGCACTTTAGATATAGTTGCCGATTGGCATTTTAAAAATAGGTGCCGATAGGCATTTCAGATATAAAAGCCGATAGGCATTTCAAATATAGGTGCCGATAGGCATTCCAGATATGGTTGCCGACAGGCATTTCAAATATAGGTGCTGATAGGCATTTCAGATCTAGTTTCCAATAGGCATTTCTAAAATAGGTGCCGATAGGCATTTCAAATATAGGTGCCGATAGGCATTTCAGATATAGTTGCCGATTGGCATTTTAAAAATAGGTGCTGATAGGCATTTCAAATATAGAAGCCGATAGGCATTTCAAATATAGGTGCCGATAGGCACTCCAGATATGGTTGCCGATAGGCATTTCAAGTATAGGTGCTGATAGGCATTTCAGATGTAGTTTCCGATAGGCATTTCAAAAATTGGTGCCGATAGGCATTTCAGATATAGGTGCCGATAGGCATTTCAGATATAGTTGCCGATTGGCATTTTAAAAATAGGTGCCGATAGGCATTTCAGATATAGAAGCCGATAGGTATTTCAAATATAGGTGTCGATAGGCATTTCAGATATGGTTGCCGATAGGCATTTAAAATATAGGTGCTGAAAGGCATTTCAGACGAAGTTTTCGATAGGCATTTCAAAAATAGGTGCCGATAGGCATTTCAGATATAGGTGCCGATAGGCATTTCAGATATTGTTGCCGATTGGCATTTTAAAAATAGGTGCCGATAGGTATTTCAGATGTAGTTTCCGATAGGCATTTCAAAAATAGGTGCCGATAGGCATTTCAGATATAGAAGCCGAAAGGTATTTCAAATATAGGTGTCGATAGGCATTTCAGATATGGTTGCTGATAGGCATTTCAAATATAGGTGCTGATAGGCATTTAAGATGTAGTTTCCGATAGGCATTTCAAAAATAAGTGCCGATAGGCATTTCAGATATAAGTGCCGATAGGCATTTCAGATATAGTTGCCAAATGGCATTTTAAAAATAGGTGCCGATAGTCACTTCAGATGTAGTTTCCGATAGGCATTTCAAAAATAGGTGCCGATAGGCATTTCAGCTATAGGTGCCGATAGGCATATCAGATATAAATGCCGATAGGCATTTAAAATATAGGTGCCGATAGGCATTTCAAATATAGGTGTCGATAGGCATTTCAGATATAAATGCCAAAAGGCATTTCAGATATAGGTGCCAATGAGCATTTCTGATGTGGTTGCCGATAGGCATTTCAAATATAGGTGCTGAAAGGCATTTCAGACGAAGTTTCCGATAGGCATTTCAAAAATAGGTGCCGATAGGCATTTCAGATATAAGTGCCGATAGGCATTTCAGATATAGTTGCCGATTGGCATTTTAAAAATAGGTGCCGATAGGCATTTTAAATGTAGTTTCCGATAGGCATTTCAAAAATAGGTGCCGATAGGCATTTCAGATATAGAAGCCGAAAGGTATTTCAAATATAGGTGTCGATAGGCATTTCAGATATGGTTGCTGATAGGCATTTCAAATATAGGTGCTGATAGGCATTTAAGATGTAGTTTCCGATAGGCATTTCAGATATAGGCGCCGATAGGCATTTCAGATATAGTTGCCAAATAGCATTTTAAAAATAGGTGCCGATAGTCACTTCAGATGTAGTTTCCGATAGGCATTTCAAAAATAGGTGCCGATAGGCATTTCAGCTATAGGTGCCGATAGGCATATCAGATATAGTTGCCGATAGGCATTTAAATTATAGGTGCCGATAGGCATTTCAAATATAGGTGTCGATAGGCATTTCAGATATAAATGCCAAAAGGCATTTCAAATATAGGTGCCAATGAGCATTTCTGATGTGGTTGCCGATAGGCATTTCAAATATAGGTGCTGATAGGCATTTCAGATGTAGTTTCCGATAGGCATTTCAAAAATAGGTGCCGATAGGCATTTCAGATATAGGTGCCGATAGGCATTTCAGATATAGTTGCCGATTGGCATTTTAAAAATAGGTGCCGATAGGCATTTCAGATATAGAAGCCGATAGGCATTTCAAATATAGGTGCCGATAGGCATTCCAGAAATGGTTGCCGATAGGCATTTCAAATATAGGTGCTGATATGCATTTCAGATGTAGTTTCCGATAGGCATTTCAAAAATAGGTGCCGATAGGCATTTCAGAGATAGGTGGCGATAGGCATTTCAGATATAGTTGCCGATTGGCATTTTAAAAATAGGTGCCGATAGGCATTTCAGATATAGAAGCCGATAGGCATTTCAAATATAGGTGCCGATAGGCATTCCAGATATGTTTGCCGATAGGCATTTCAAATATAGGTGCTGATAGGCATTTCAGATGTAGTTTCCGATAAACATTTCAATAATTGGTGCCAATTGGCATTTCAGAATAGGTGCCGATAGGCATTTCAGATATAGAAGCCGATAGGCATTTCAAATATAGATGCCGATAGGCATTGCAGATATGGTTGTCGATAGGCATTTCAAATATATGTGCTGATAGGCATTTCAGATGTAGTTTCCGATAGGCACTTCAATACCTGGTGCCGATAGGCAATTCAGATATAGGTGCCGAAAGGCATTTCAGATATAGTTGCCGATTGGCAATTTAAAAATAGGTGCCGATAGGCATTTCAGATATAGAAGCCGATAGGTATTTCAAATATGGGTGTCGATAGGCATTTCAGATATGGTTGCCTATAGGCATTTCAAATATAGTTGCTGATAGGAATTTAAGATGTAGTTTCCGATAGGCATTTCAAAAATAGGTGCCGATAGGCATTTCAGATATAGGTGCCGATAGGCATTTCAGATATAGTTGCCGATTGGCATTTTAAAAATAGGTGCCGATTGGCATTTCAGATGTAGTTTCCGATAGGCATTTCAAAAATAGGTGCCGATAGGCATTTTAGATATAGGTGCCGATAGGCATATCAGATATAGTTGCCAATAGTTATTTAAAATATAGGTGCCGATAGGCATTTCAAAAATAGGTGCCGATAGGCATTTCAGATATAGGTGCCGATAGGCACTTCAGATATAGTTGCAGATTGGCATTTTAAAAATAGGTGCCGATAGGCATTTCAGATATAGAAGCCGATAGGCTTTTCAAATATAGGTGCCGATAGGCATTCCAGATATGGTTGCCGATAGGCATTTCAAATATAGGTGCTGATATGCATTTCAGATGTAGTTTCCCATAGGCATTTCAAAAATAGGTGCCGAGTGGCACTTCAGATATAGGTGCCGATAGGCATTTCAGATATAGTTGCCGATTGGCATTTTAAAAATAGGTGCCGATAGGCATTTCAGATATAGAAGCCGATAGGCATTTCAAATATAGGTGCCGATAGGCATTCAAGATATGGTTGCTGATAGGCATTTCAAATATAGGTGCTGATAGGCATTTCAGATGTAGTTTCCGATAGGCATTTCAAAAATTGGTGCCGATAGGCATTTCAGATATATGTGACGATAGGCATTTCAGATAAAGTTGCCGATTGGCATTTTAAAAATAGGTGCCAATAGGCATTTCAGATATAGAAGCCGGTAGATATTTCAAATATAGGTGTCGATAGGCATTTCAGATATGGTTGCCGATAGGCATTTCAAAATTAGGTGCTGATAGGCATTTCAGATGTAGTTTCCGATAGGCATTTTAAAAATAGATGCCGATAGGTATTTCAGATATAGGTGCCGATAGGCATATCAGATATAGTTGTCGATAGGCATTTAAAATATAGGTGCCGATAGGCATTTCAAATATAGGTGCCGATAGGCATTTCAGATATACATGCCGAAAGGCATTTAAGATACAGGTGCCGATAGGTATTTCTGATTTAGTTGCCGATAGGCATTTCAAATATAGGTGCTGATAGGCATTTCAGATGTATTTTCCGATAAACATTTCAAAAATAGGTGCCGATAGGCATTTCAGATATAGGTGCCGATAGGCATTTCACATATAGTTGCCGATTGGCATTTTAAAAATAGGTGCCGATAGGCATTTCAGATATAGAAGCCGATAGGCATTTCAAATATAGGTGCCGATAGGCATTCCAGATATGGTTGCCGATAGGCATTTCAAATATAGGTGCTGATAGGCATTTCAGATGTAGTTTCCGATAAACATTTCAATAATTGGTGCCAATAGGCATTTCAGATATAGGTGCCGATAGGCATTTCAGATATAGAAGCCGATAGGCATTTCAAATATAGGTGCCGATAGGCATTGCAGATATGGTTGTCGATAGGCATTTCAAATATATGTGCTGATAGGCATTTCAGATGTAGTTTCCGATAGGCACTTCAATACCTGGTGCCGATAGGCAATTCAGATATAGGTGCCGAAAGGCATTTCAGATATAGTTGCCGATTGGCAATTTAAAAATAGGTGCCGATAGGCATTTCAGATATAGAAGCCGATAGGTATTTCAAATATGGGTGTCGATAGGCATTTCAGATATGGTTGCCTATAGGCATTTCAAATATAGTTGCTGATAGGAATTTAAGATGTAGTTTCCGATAGGCATTTCAAAAATAGGTGCCGATAGGCATTTCAGATATAGGTGCCGATAGGCATTTCAGATATAGTTGCCGATTGGCATTTTAAAAATAGGTGCCGATTGGCATTTCAGATGTAGTTTCCGATAGGCATTTCAAAAATAGGTGCCGATAGGCATTTTAGATATAGGTGCCGATAGGCATATCAGATATAGTTGCCAATAGTTATTTAAAATATAGGTGCCGATAGGCATTTCAAAAATAGGTGCCGATAGGCATTTCAGATATAGGTGCCGATAGGCACTTCAGATATAGTTGCAGATTGGCATTTTAAAAATAGGTGCCGATAGGCATTTCAGATATAGAAGCCGATAGGCTTTTCAAATATAGGTGCCGATAGGCATTCCAGATATGGTTGCCGATAGGCATTTCAAATATAGGTGCTGATATGCATTTCAGATGTAGTTTCCCATAGGCATTTCAAAAATAGGTGCCGAGTGGCACTTCAGATATAGGTGCCGATAGGCATTTCAGATATAGTTGCCGATTGGCATTTTAAAAATAGGTGCCGATAGGCATTTCAGATATAGAAGCCGATAGGCATTTCAAATATAGGTGCCGATAGGCATTCAAGATATGGTTGCTGATAGGCATTTCAAATATAGGTGCTGATAGGCATTTCAGATGTAGTTTCCGATAGGCATTTCAAAAATTGGTGCCGATAGGCATTTCAGATATATGTGACGATAGGCATTTCAGATAAAGTTGCCGATTGGCATTTTAAAAATAGGTGCCAATAGGCATTTCAGATATAGAAGCCGGTAGGTATTTCAAATATAGGTGTCGATAGGCATTTCAGATATGGTTGCCGATAGGCATTTCAAAATTAGGTGCTGATAGGCATTTCAGATGTAGTTTCCGATAGGCATTTTAAAAATAGATGCCGATAGGTATTTCAGATATAGGTGCCGATAGGCATATCAGATATAGTTGTCGATAGGCATTTAAAATATAGGTGCCGATAGGCATTTCAGATATAGGTGCCGATAGGCATTTCACATATAGTTGCCGATTGGCATTTTAAAAATAGGTGCCGATAGGCATTTCAGATATAGAAGCCGATAGGCATTTCAAATATAGGTGCCGATAGGCATTCCAGATATGGTTGCCGATAGGCATTTCAAATATAGGTGCTGATAGGCATTTCAGATGTCGTTTCTGATAGGTATTTCAAAAATAGGTGCCGATAGGCATTTCAGATATAGGTGCCGATAGGCATTTCAGATATAGTTGCCGATTGGCATTTTAAAAATAGGTGCCGATAGGCATTTCAGATATAGAAGCCGATAGGTATTTCAAATGTAGGTGTCGATAGGCATTTCAGATATGGTTGCCGATAGGCATTTCAAATATAGGTGCTGATAGGCATTTCAGATGTAGTTTCCGATAGGCATTTCAAAAATAGGTGCCGATAGGCATTTCAGATATATGTGCCGATAGGCATTTCAGATATAGTTGCCAATTGGCATTTTAAAAATAGGTGCCGATAGGCATTTCAGATATAGAAGCCGATAGGCATTTCAAATATAGGTGCCGATAGGCATTCCAGATATGTTTGCCGATAGGCATTTCAAATATAGGTGCTGATAGGCATTTCAGATGTAGTTTCCGGTAGGCATTTCAAAAATAGGTACCGAAAGGCATTTTAGATATAGAAGCCGATAGGTATTTCAAATATAGGTGTCGATAGGCATTTCAGACATGGTTGCCGATAGGCATTTCAAATATAGGTGCTAATAGGAATTTCAGATGTAGTTTCCGATGGGCATTTCAAAAATAAGTGCCGATAGGCATTTCAGATATAGGTGCCGATAGGCATTTCAGATAAAGTTGCCGATTGGCATTTTAAAAATAGGTGCCAATAGGCATTTCAGATATAGAAGCCGGTAGGTATTTCAAATATAGGTGTCGATAGGCATTTCAGATATGGTTGCCGATAGGTATTTCAAAATTAGGTGCTGATAGGCATTTCAGATGTAGTTTCCGATAGGCATTTTAAAAATAGATGCCGATAGGTATTTCAGATATAGGTGCCGATAGGCATATCAGATATAGTTGTCGATAGGCATTTAAAATATAGGTGCCGATAGGCATTTCAAATATAGGTGCCGATAGGCATTCCAGATATGGTTGCCGATAGGCATTTCAAATATAGGTGCTGATAGGCATTTCAGATGTCGTTTCTGATAGGTATTTCAAAAATAGGTGCCGATAGGCATTTCAGATATAGGTGCCGATAGGCATTTCAGATATAGTTGCCGATTGGCATTTTAAAAATAGGTGCCGATAGGCATTTCAGATATAGAAGCCGATAGGTATTTCAAATGTAGGTGTCGATAGGCATTTCAGATATGGTTGCCGATAGGCATTTCAAATATAGGTGCTGATAGGCATTTCAGATGTAGTTTCCGATAGGCATTTCAAAAATAGGTGCCGATAGGCATTTCAGATATATGTGCCGATAGGCATTTCAGATATAGTTGCCAATTGGCATTTTAAAAATAGGTGCCGATAGGCATTTCAGATATAGAAGCCGATAGGCATTTCAAATATAGGTGCCGATAGGCATTCCAGATATGTTTGCCGATAGGCATTTCAAATATAGGTGCTGATAGGCATTTCAGATGTAGTTTCCGATAGGCATTTCAAAAATAGGTACCGAAAGGCATTTCAGATATAGAAGCCGATAGGTATTTCAAATATAGGTGTCGATAGGCATTTCAGACATGGTTGCCGATAGGCATTTCAAATATAGGTGCTAATAGGAATTTCAGATGTAGTTTCCGATGGGCATTTCAAAAATAAGTGCCGATAGGCATTTCAGATATAGGTGCCGATAGGCATTTCAGATATAGTTGCCGACTGGCATTTTAAAAATAGGTGCCGATAGGCATTGCAGATATAGAAGCCGATAGGTATTTCAAATATAGGTGTCGATAGGCATTTCAGATATGGTTGCCGATAGGCATTTCAAATATAGGTGCTGATAGGCATTTCAGATGTAGTTTCCGATAGGCATTACAAAAATAGGTGCAGATAGGCATTTCAGATATAGGTGCCAATAGGCATTTCAAGTATAGTTGCCAATTGGCATTTTAAAATAGGTGCCGATAGGCATTTCAGATATAGAAGCCGATAGGCATTTCAAATATAGGTGCCGATAGGCATTCCAGATATGGTTGCCGATAGGCATTTCAAATATAGGTGCTGATAGGCATTTCAGCAGTAGTTTAAGATAGGCATTTCAAAAATTGGTGCCGATAGGCATTTCAGATATAGGTGCCGATAGGCATTTCAGATATAGTTGCCGATTGGCATTCAAAATATAGGTGCCGATAGGCATTTCAAATATAGGTGTCGATAGGCATTTCAGATATAAATGCCGAAAGGCATTTCAGATATAGGTGCCGATAGGCATTTCTGATATAGGTGCCGATAGGCATATCAGATATAGTTGCCGATAGGCATTTAAAATATAGGTGCCGATAGGCATTTCAAATATAGGTGTCGATAGACATTTCAGATATAAATGCCGAAAGGCATTTCAGATATAGGTGCCGATAGGCATTTCTGATGTGGTTGCCGATAGGCATTTCAAATATAGGTGCTGATAGGCATTTTAGATGTAGTTTCCGATAGGCATTTCAAAAATAGGTGCCGGTAGGCATTTCAGATATAGGTGCCGATAGACACTTCAGATATAGTTGTCGATTGGCATTTTAAAAATAGGTTCCGATAGGCATTTCAGATATAGAAGCCGATAGGTATTTCAATATAGATGCCGATAGGCATTCCAGATATGGTTGCCGATAGGCATTTCAAATATACGTGCTGATAGGCATTTCAGATGTAGTTTCCGATAGGCATTTAGAAAATAGGTGCCGATAGGCATTGCAGATATAGGTGCCGATAGGCATTTCAGATATAGTTGCTGATTGGCATTTTTAAAATAGGTGCCGATAGGCATTTTAGATGTAGTTTCCGATAGGCATTTAAAAAATAGGTGCCGATAGGCATTTCAGATATAGGTGCCGATTGGCATATCAGATATAGTTGCCGATAGGCATTTAAAATATAGGTGCCGATAGGCATTTCTGATTTGGTTGCCGATAGGCATTTCAAATATAGGTGCTGATAGGCACTTCAGATATAGGTGCCGATAGGCATTATAAATATAGGTGCCGATAGGCATTTCTGATTTGGTTGCCGATAGGCATTTCAGATATAGGTGCCAATAGGCATTCCAGATATAGTTGCCGATTGGCATTTTAAAAATAGGTGCCGATAGGCATTTTAGATGTAGTTTCCGATAGGCATTTCAAAAATAGGTGCCGATAGGCTTTTCAGATATAGGTGCCTATAGGCATATCAGATATAGTTGTCGATAGGCATTTAAAATATAGGTGCCGATAAGCATTTCAAATATATGTGCCGATAGGCATTTCAGATATACATGCCGAAAGGCATTTCAGATATAGGTGCCGATAGGCATTTCAGATATAGTTGCCGATTGGCATTTTAAAAATAGGTGCCGATAGGCATTTCAGATATAGAAGCCGATAGGCATTTCAAATATAGGTGCCGATAGGCATTCCAGATATGTTTGCCGATAAGCATTTCAAATATAGGTGCTGATAGGCATTTCAGATGTAGTTTCCGATAGGCATTTCAAAAATAGGTGCCGATAGGCATTTCAAATATAGGTGCCGATTGGGATTTTAAAAATAAGTGCCGATAGGCATTTCAGATAGAGAAGCCGATAGGCATTTCAAATAAAGGTGCCAATAGGCATTCCAAATATGGTTGCCGATAGGCATTTCAAATATAGGTGCTGATAGGCATTTCAGATGTAGTTACCGATAGGCATTTCAAAAATTGGTGCCGATAGGCATTTCAGATATAGGTGCCGATAGGCATTTCGGTTACAGTTGCAGATTGGCATTTTAAATATAGGTGCCGATAGGCATTTCAGATATAGAAGCCGATAGGTATTTCAAATATAGGTGTCGATACGCATTTCAGATATGGTTGCTGATAGGCATTTCAAATATAGGTGCTGATAGGCATTTCAGATGTAGTTTCCGATAGGCAATTTAAAAATAGGTGTCGATAGGCATTTCAGATATAGTTGCCGATTGGCATTTTAAAAATAGGTGCCGATAGGCATTTCAGATATAGAAGCCGATAGGCATTTCAAATATAGGTGCCGATAGGCATTCCAGATATGGTTGCCGATAGGCATTTCAAATATAGGTGCTGATAGGCATTTCAGATGTAGTTTCCGATAGGCATTTAAAAAATTGGTGCCGATAGGCATTTCAGATGTAGGTGCCGATAGGCATTTCAGATATAGTTGCCGATTGGCATTTTAAAAATAGGTGCCGATAGGCATTTCAGATGTAGAAGCCGATAGGTATTTTAAATATAGGTGTCGATAGGCATTTCAGATATGGTTGCCGATAGGCATTTCAAATATAGGTGCTGATAGGCATTTCAGATGCAGTTTCCGATAGGCATTTCAAAAATAGGTGCCGATAGGCATTTCAGATATTGGTGCCGGTAGGCATTTCAGATATAGAAGCCGATAGGCATTTCAAATATAGGTGCCGATAGGCATTCCAGATATGGTTGCCGATAGGCATTTCAAATATAGGTGCTGATAGGCATTTCAGATGTAGTTTCCGATAGGCATTTCAAAAATTGGTGCCGATAGGCATTTCAAATATAGGTGTTGATAGGCATTTCAGATATAGTTGCCGATTGGCATTTTAAAAATAGGTGCCGATAGGCATTTCAGATATAGTAGCCGATAGGTATTTCAAATATAGGTGTCGATAGGCATTTTAGATATGGTTGCCGATAGGCATTTCAAATATAGGTGCTGATAGGCATTTCAGATGTAGTTTACGATAGGCATTTCAAAAAAAGGTGCCGATAGGCATTTCAGATATAGGTGCCGATAGGCATTTCAGATATAGTTGCCGATTGGCATTTTAAAAATAGTTGCCGATAGGCATTTCAGATGTAGTTTCCGATAGGCATTTCAAAAATAGGTGTCGATAGGCATTTCAGATATAGGTGCCGATAGGCATATCAGATATAGTTGCCGATAGGCATTTAAAATATAGGTGCCGATAGGCATTTCTGATTTGGTTGCCGATAGGCATTTCAAATATAGGTGCTGATAGGCACTTCAGATATAGGTGCCGATAGGCATTTCAAATATAGGTGCCGATAGGCATTTCTGATTTGATGCCGATAGGCATTTCAGATAGAGGTGCCGATAGGCATTTCAGATATAGGTGCCGATAGGCATTTCAGATATAGTTGCCAATTGGCATTTTAAAAATAGGTGCCGATAGGCATTTCAGATGTAGTTTCCGATAAAAATTTCAAAAATAGGTGCCGATAGGCATTTCAGATATAGGTGCCGATAGGCATATCAGATATTGTAGCCGATAGGCATTTAAAATATAGGTGCCGATAGGCATTTCTGATTTGGTTGCCGATAGGCATTTCAAATATAGGTGCTGATAGGCACTTCAGAAATAGGTGCCGATAGGCATTTCAAATATAGGTGCCGATAGGCATTTCTGATTTGTTTGCCGATAGGCATTCCAGATATAGGTACCGATAGGCATTTCAGATATAGTTGCCGTTTGGCATTTTAAAAATAGGTGCCAATAGGCATTTCAGATGTAGTTTCCGAAAGGCATTTCAAAAATAGGTGCCGATAGGCATTTCAGATATAGGTGCCGATAGGCATATCAGATATAGTTGTCTATAGGCATTTAAAATATAGGTGCCGATAGGCATTTTAAATATAGGTGCCGATAGGCATTTCAGATATACATGCCGAAAGGCATTTCAGATATAGGTGCCGATAGGTATTTCTGATTTGGTTGCTGATAGGCATTTCAAATATAGGTGCTAATAGGCATTTTAGATGTAGTTTCCGATAGGCATTTCAAAAATAGGTGCCGATAGGCATTTCAGATATAGGTGCCGATAGGCATTTCAGATATAGAAGCCGATAGGCATTTCAAATATAGGTGCCGATAGGCATTCCAGATATGGTTGCCGATAGGCATTTCAAATATAGGTGCTGATAGGCATTTCAGATGTAGTTTCCGATAGGCATTTCAAAAATTGGCGCCGATAGGCATTTCAGATATAGTTGCCGATTGGCATTTTAAAAATAGTTGCCGATAGGCATTTCAGATGTAGTTTCCGATAGGCATTTCAAAAATAGGTGCCGATAGGCATTTCAGATATAGGTGCCGATAGGCATATCAGATATAGTTGCCGATAGGCATTTAAAATATAGGTGCCGATAGGTATTTATGACTTGGTTGCCGATAGGCATTTCAAATATAGGTGCTGATAGGCACTTCAGATATAGGTGCCGATAGGCATTTCAAATATAGGTGCCGATAGGCATTTCTGATTTGATGCCGATAGGCATTTCAGATAGAGTTGCCGATAGGCATTTCAGATATAGGTGCCGATAGGCATTTCAGATATAGTTGCCGTTTGGCATTTTAAAAATAGGTGCCGATAGGCATTTCAGATGTAGTTTCCGATAGGCATTTCAAAAATAGGTGCCGATAGGCATTTCAGATATAGGTGCCGATAGGCATATCAGATATAGTTGTCTATAGGCATTTAAAATATAGGTGCCGATAGGCTTTTCAAATATAGGTGCCAATAGGCATTTCAGATATACATGCCGAAAGTCATTTCAGATATAGGTGCCGATAGGTATTTCTGATTTCGTTGCCATAGGCATTTCAAATATAGGTGCTGATAGGCATTTCAGATGTAGTTTCCGATAGGCATTTCAAAAATAGGTGCCTATAGGCATTCCAGATATGGTTGCCGATAGGCATTTCAAATATAGGTGCTGATAGGCATTTCAGATGTAGTTTCCGATAGGCATTTCAAAAATAGGTGCCGATAGGCACTTCAGATATAGGTGCCGATAGGCATTTCAGATATAGTTGCCGATTGGCTGTTTAAAAATAGGTGCTGATAGGCATTTCAGATATAGAAGCCGATAGGCATTTCAAACATAGGTGCCAATAGGCATTCCAGATATGGTTGCCGATAGGTATTTCAAATATAGGTGCTGATAGGCATTTCAGATGTAGTTACCGATAGGCATTTCAAAAATTGGTGCCGATAGGCATTTCAGATATAGGTGCCGATAGGCATTTCAGATATAGTTGCCAATTGGCATTTTAAAAATAGGTGCCGATAGGCATTTCAGATATAGAAGTCGATAGGCATTTCAAATATAGGTGCTGACAGGCATTTCAGATGTAGTTTCCGATAGGCATTTCAAAAATTGGTGCCGATAGGCATTTCAGATATAGGTGCCGATAGGCATTTCAGACATAGTTGCCGATTGGCATTTTAAAAATAGGTGCCGATAGGCATTTCAGATATAGTTTCCGATAGGCATTTCAAAAATAGGTGCCGATAGGCATTTCAGATATAGGTGCCGATAGGCATATCAGATATAGTTGCCGATAGGCATATAAAATATAGGTGTCGATAGGCATTTCTGATTTGTTTGCCTAAAGGCATTTCAAATATAGGTGCTGATAGGCACTTCAGATATAGGTGCCGATAGGCATTTCAAATATAGGTGCCGATAGGCATTTCTGATTTTGTTGCCGATGTGCATTTTAGATATAGCTACCGATAGGCATTTCAGATATAGTTGTTGATGGGCATTTTAAAAATAGGTGCCGATAGGCATTTCAGATGTAGTTTCTGATAGGCATTTCAAAAATAGGTGCCGATAGGCATTTCAGATATAGGTGCCGATAGGCATATCAGATATAGTTGTTTATAGGCATTTAAAATATAGGTGCCGATAGGCATTTCAAATATAGGTGCCGATAGGCATTTCAGATACACATGCCGAAAGGCATTTCAGATATAGGTGCCGATAGGTATTTCTAATTTGGTTGCCTATAGGCATTTCAAATATAGGTGCTGATAGGCATTTCAGATGTAGTTTCCAATAGGCATTTCAAAAATAGGTGCCGATAGGCATTTCAGATATAGTTGCCGATTGGCATTTTAAAAATAGGTGCCGATAGGCATTTCAGATATAGAAGCCGATAGGCATTTCAAATATAGGTGCTGATAGGCATTTCAGATGTAGTTTCTGATAGGCATTTCAAAAATAGGTACCGATAGGCATTTCAGATATAGGTGCCGATAGGCATTTCAGATATAGTTGCCGATTGGCATTTTAAAAATAGGTGCCGATAGGCATTTCAGATATAGAAGCCGATAGGCATTACAAATATAGGTGCCGATAAGCATTCCAGATATGGTTGCCGATAGGCATTTCAAATATAGGTGCTGATAGGCATTTCAGATGTAGTTTCTGATAGGCATTTCAAAAATAGGTGCCGATAGGCATTTCAGATATAGGTGCCGATAGGCATTTCAGATATAGTTGTCGATTGGCATTTTAAAAATAGGTGCCGATAGGCATTTCAGATATAGAAGCCGATAGGCATTTCAAATATAGGTGCTGATAGGCATTTCAGATGTAGTTTCTGATAGGCATTTCAAAAATAGGTGCCGATAGGCATTTCAGATATAGGTGCCGATAGGCATTTCAGATATAGTTGCCGATTGACATTTTAAAAATAGGTGCCGATAGGCATTTCAGATATAGAAGCCGATAGGCATTTCAAATATAGGTGCTGATAGGCATTTCAGATGTAGTTTCTGATAGGCATTTCAAAAATAGGAGCCGATAGGCATTTCAGATATAGGTGCCGATAGACATTTCATATATAGTTGCCGATTGGCATTTTAAAAATAGGTGGCGATAGGCATTTCAGATATAGAAGCCGATAGGCATTTCAAATATAGGTGCTGATAGGCATTTCAGATGTAGTTTCTGATAGGCATTTCAAAAATAGGTGCCGATAGGCATTTCAGATATAGGTGCCGATAAGCATTTCAGATATAGTTGCCGATTGGCATTTTAAAAATAGGTGCCGATAGGCATTTCAGATATAGAAGCCGATAGGCATTACAAATATAGGTGCCGATAAGCATTCCAGATATGGTTGCCGATAGGCATTTCAAATATAGGTGCTGATAGGCATTTTAGATGTAGTTTCCGATAGGCATTTCAAAAATAGGTGCCGATAGGCATTTAAGATATAGGTGCCGATAGGCATTTCAGATATAGTTGCCGATTGGCATTTTAAAAATACGTGCCGATAGGCATTTCAGATAAAGAAGCCGATAGGCATTTCAAATATAGGTGCCAATAGGCATTCCAGATATAGTTGCCGATAGGCATTTCAAATATAGGTGCTGATAGGCATTTCAGACGTAGTTACCAAAAGGCATTTCAAAAATTGGTGCCGATAGGCATTTCAGATATAGGTGCCGATAGCCATTTAAATATAGTTGCCGATTGGCATTTTAAAAATAGGTGCCGATAGGCATTTCAGATATAGAAGCCGATAGGCATTTCAAATATAGGTGCCGATAATCATTCCAGATGTGGTTGCCGATAGGCATTTCAAATATAGGTGCTGATAGGCATTTCAGATGAAGTTTCCGATAGGCATTTCAAAAATTGGTGCCGATAGGCATTTCAGATATAAAAACCGATAGGTATTTCAAATATAGGTGTCGATAGGCATTTAAGATATGGTTGCCGATAGGCATTTTAAATATAGGTGCTGATAGGCATTTCAGATGCAGTTTCCGATAGGCATTTCAAAAATAGGTGCCGATAGGCATTTCAGATATAGGTGCCGATAGGCATTTCAGATATAGAAGCCGATAGGCATTTCAAATATAGATGCCGATAGGCATTCCAGATATGGTTGCCGATAGGCATTTCAAATATAGGTGCTGATAGGCATTTCAGATGTAGTTTCCGATAGGCATTTCAAAAATTGGTGCCGATAGGCATTTCAGATATAGGTGCCGATAGGCATTTCAGATATAGTTGCCGATTGGCATTTTAAAAATAGGTGCCGATAGGCATTTCAGATATAGAAGCCGATAGGTATTTCAAATATAGGTGCCGATAGGCATTTCTGATTTGATGCCGATAGGCATTTCAGATAGAGGTGCCGATAGGCATTTTAGATATAGGTGCCGATAGGCATTTCAGATATAGTTGCCGATTGGCATTTTAAAAATAGATGCCGATAGGCATTTCAGATATAGGTGCCGATAGGCATATCAGATATAGTAGCCGATAGGCATTTAAAATATAGGTGCCGATAGGCATTTCTGATTTGGTTGCCGATAGGCATTTCAAATATAGGTGCTGATAGGCACTTCAGAAATAGGTGCCGATAGGCATTTCAAATATAGGTGCCGATAGGCATTTCTGATTTGGTTGCCGATAGGCATTTCAGATCAAGGTACCGATAGGCATTTCAGATATAGTTGCCGTTTGGCATTTTAAAAATAGGTGCCGATAGGCATTTCAGATGTAGTTTCCGATAGGCATTTCAAAAATAGGTGCCGATAGGCATTTCAGATATAGGTGCCGATAGGCATATCAGATATAGTTGTCTATAGGCATTTAAAATATAGGTGCCGATAGGCATTTCAAATATAGGTGCCGATAGGCATTTCAGATGTAGTTTCCGATAGGCATTTCAAAAATAGGTGCCGATAGGCATTTCAGATATAGGTGCCGATAGGCATATCAGATATAGTTGTCTATAGGCATTTAAAATATAGGTGCCGATAGGCATTTCAAATATAGGTGCTGATAGGCATTTCAGATGTAGTTTCCGTTTGGCATTTCAAAAATAGGTGCCGATAGGCATTTCAGATATAGGTGCCGATAGGCATTTCAGATATAGTTGCCGATTGGCATTTTAAAAATAGTTGCCGATAGGTATTTCAGATATAGAAGCCGATAGGCATTTCAAATATAGGTGCCAATAGGCATTCCAGATATGGTTGCCGATAGGCATTTCAAATATAGGTGCTGATAGGCATTTCAGATGTAGTTACCGATAGGCATTTCAAAAATTGGTGTCGATAGGCATTTCAGATATATTTGCCGATTGGCATTTTAAAAATAGGTGCCGATAGGCATTTCAGATATAGAAGCCGATAGGCATTTCAAATATAGGTGCCGATAGGCATTCCAGTTATGGTTGCCGATAGGTATTTCAAATAAAGGTGCTGATAGGCATTTCAGATGGAGTTTCCGATAGGCATTTCAAAAATAGGTGCCGATAGGCATTTCAGATATAGTTGCCGATTAGCATTTTAAAAATAGGTGCCGATAGGCATTTCAGATATATAGGCCGATAGGCATTTCAAATATAGGTGCCGATAGGCATTCCAGATATGGTTTCCGATAGGCATTTCAAAAATAGGTGCCGATAGGCATTTCAGATATAGGTGCCGATAGGCATTTCAGATATAGTTGCCGATTGGCATTTTAAAAATAGGTGCCGATAGGCATTTTAGATATAGAAGCCGATAGGTATTTCAAATATAGGTGTCGATAGGCATTTCAGATATGGTTGCCGATAGGCATTTCAATTATAGGTGCTGATAGGCATTTCAGATGTAGTTTCCGATAGGCATTTCAAAAATAGGTGCCGATAGGCATTTCAGATATAGAAGCCGATAGGTATTTCAAATATAGGTGTCGATAGGCATTTCAGATAATATGGTTGCCGATAGGCATTTCAATTATAGGTGCTGATAGGCATTTCAGATGTAGTTTCCGATAGGCATTTCAAAAATAGGTGCCGATAGGCATTTCAGATACAGTTGCCGATTGGCATTTTAAAAATAGGTGCCGATAGGCATTTCAGATATAAAAGCCTATAGGCATTTCAAATATAGGTGCCGATAGGCATTCTAGATATGGTTGCCGATAGGCATTTCAAATATAGGTGCTGATAGGCATTTCAGATGTAGTTCCCGATAGGCATTTCAAAAATTGGTGCCGATAGGTATTTCAGATATAGGTGCCGAAGGGCATTTCAGATATAGTTGCCGATTGGCATTTTAAAAATAGGTGCCGATAGGCATTTTAGATATAGAAGCCGATAGGCATTTCAAATATAGGTGCCGATAGGCATTCTATATATGGTTGCCGATAGGCATTTCAAATATAGGTGCTGATAGGTATTTCAGATGTAGTTTCCGATAGGCATTTCAAAAATTGGTGCCGATAGGCATTTCAGATATAGGTGCCGATAGGCATTGCAGATATAGTTGCCGATTGGCATTTTAAAAATAGGTGCCGATAGGCATTTTAGATATAGAAGCCGATAGGCATTTCAAATATAGGTGCCGATAAGCATTCCAGATATGGTTGCAGATAGGCATTTCAAATATAGGTGCTGATAGGCATTTTAGATGTAGTGCCTGATAGGCATTTCAAAAATAGGTGCCGATAGGCATTTCAGATATAGGTGCCAATAGGCGTTTCAGATATAGTTGCCAATTGGCATTTTAAAAATAGGTGCCGATAGGCATTTCAGATATAGAAGCCGATAGGCATTTCAAATATAGGTGCCGATAGGCATTCCAGATATGGTTGCCGATAGGCATTTCAAATATAGGTGCTGATAGGCATTTCAGATGTAGTTTCCGATGGGCATTTTAAAAATAGGTGACGAAAGGCATTTCAGATATAGGTGCCGATAGGCATTTCAGTTATAGCTGCCGATTGGCATTTTAAAAATAGGTGCCGATAGGCATTTCAGATATAGAAGCCGATAGGCATTTTAAATATAGGTGCCGATAGGCATTCTAGATATGGTTGCCGATAGGCATTTCAAATATAGGTGCTGATAGGCATTTCAGATGTAGTTTCCGATAGGCATTTCAAAAATAGGTGCTGATAGGCATTTCAGATATTTGTCCTGATAGGCATTTCAGATATAGTTGCCGATTGGCATTATAAAAATACGTGCCGATAGGCATTTCAGATATAAAAGCCGATAGACATTTCAAATATAGGTGCCAATAGGCATTCGAGATATGGTTGCCGATAGGCATTTCAAATATAGGTGCTGATAGGCATTTCAGATGTATTTTCCGATAGGCATTTCAAAAATTGGTGCCGATAGGCATTTCAGATATAGGTGCCGATAGGCATTTCAGATATATTTGCCGATTGGCATTTTAAAAATAGGTGCCGATAGGCATTTCAGATATAGAAGCCGATAGGTATTTCAAATATAGGTGTCGATAGGCATTTCAGATATGGTTGCCGACAGGCATTTCAAATATAGGTGCTGATAGGCATTTCAGATGTAGTTTCCGATAGGCATTTCAAAAATAGGTGCCGATAGGCATTTCAGTTATAGGTGCCGATAGGCATTTCAGATATAGGTGCCGATAGGCATATCAGATATAGTTGCCGATAGGCATTTAAAATATAGGTGCCAATAGGCATCTCTGATTTGGTTGCCGATAGGCATTTCAAATATAGGTGCTGATAGGCACTTCAGATATAGGTGCCGATAGGCATTTCAAATATAGGTGCTGATAAGCATTTCTGGTTTGGTTACCGATAGGCATTTCAGATATAGGTGCCGATAGGCATTTCAGATATAGTTGCCGATTGGCATTTTAAAAATAGGTGCCGATAGGCATTTCAGATGTAGTTTCCGATAGGCATTTTAAAAATAGGTGCTGTAAGGCATTTCAGATAAAGTTGCCGATAGGCATATTAGATATAGTTGTCGATAGGCATTTAAAATATAGGTGCCGATAGGCATTTCAAATATAGGTGCCAATAGGCATTTCAGATATACATGCCGAAAGGCATTTCAGATATAGGTGCCGATAGGCATTCCAGATATGGTTGCCGATAGGCATTTCAAATATAAGTGCTGATAGGCAATTCAGATGTATTTTCCGATAGGTATTTCAAAAATAGGTGCCGATAGGCATTTCAGATAAAGGTGCCGATGGGCATTTCAGATATAGTTGCCAATTGGCATTTTAAAAATAGGTGCCGATAGGCATTTTATATATAGAAGCCGATAGGCATTTTAAATAAAGGTGCCGATAGGCATTCCAGATAGGGTGCCGATAGCCATTTCAAATATAGGTGCTGATAGGCATTTCAGATGTAGTTTCCGATAGGCATTTCAAAAATTGGTGCCGATAGGCATTTCAGATATAGGTGCCGATAGGCATTTCAGATATAGTTGCCGATTGGCATTTTAAAAATAGGTGCCGATAGGCATTTCGGATAAAGAAGCCGATAGGTATTTCAAATATAGGTGTCGATAGGTATTTCAGATATAATTGCCGATAGGCATTTCAAATATAGGTGCTGATAGGCAATTTAGATGTAGTTTCCGATAGGCATTTCAAAAATAGGTGCCGATAGGCATTTCAGATATAGGTACCGATAGGCATTTCAGATATAGTTGCCGATTGGCATTTTAAAAATAGGTGCCGGTAGGCATTTCAGATGTATTTTCCGATAGGCATTTCAAAAATAGGTGCCGATAGGCATTTCAGATATAGGTGCCGATAGGCATATCAGATAAAGTTGCCGATAGGCATTCAAAATATAGGTGCCGATAGGCATTTCAAATATAGGTGTCGATAGGCATTTCAGATATAAATGCCGAAAGGCATTTCAGATATAGGTGCCGATAGGCATTTCAAATATAGGTGCCGATAAGCATTTCTGATTTGGTTACCGATAGGCATTTCAGATATAGGTGCCGATAGGCATTTCAGATATAGTTGCCGATTGGCATTTTAAAATAGGTGCCGATAAGCATTTCAGATGTAGTTTCCGATAGGCATTTCAAAAATAGGTGCCGATAGGCATTTCAGATAAATGTGCTGATAGGCATATCAGATATAGTTGTCGATAGGCTTTTAAAATACAGGTGCCGATAGGCATTTCAAATATAGGTGCCGATAGGCATTTCAGATATACATGCCGAAAGGCATTTCAGATATACCTATATCTGAAATGCCTATCGGCACCTATTTTTAAAATGCCAATCGGCAACTATATCTGAAATGCCTATCAGCACCTATATTTGAAATGCCTATCGGCAACCAAATCAGAAATTTTTATCGGCACCTATATTTGAAATGCCTATAAGCACCTATATCTGAAATGCCTATCAGCACCTATATTTGAAATGCCTATCGGCAACTATATTTGAAAATGCCTTTCGGCATTTATATCTGAAATGCCTATCGGCACATATATTTTATATGCCTATCGGCACCTATATTTTAAATGCCTATCGGCAACTTTATCTGAAATGCCTATCGGCACCTATATCTGAAATGCCTATCGGCACCTATTTTTGAAATGCCTTATGGCACCTATATTTAAATGCCTATCGGCAACCATATCTGAAATGCCTATCGCCACTTATATTTGAAATGCCTATCGGCACCTATTTTTAAAATGCCAATCGGCAACTATATCTGCAATGCCTATCGGCACATATTTTTGAAATGCCTTTTAACACCTATATTTGAAATGCTTATCGGCACCTATATCTGAAATGCCTATCGGCACCTATTTTTAAAATGCCAATCGGCAACTATATCTGAAATGCCTATCAGCACCCATATCTGAAATGCCTATCGGGAACCATATCTGAAATGCCTATCGACACCTATATTTGAAATACCTATCGGCTTCTATATCTGAAATGCCTATCGGCACCTATTTTTAAAATGCCAATCGGCAACTATATCTGAAATGCCTATCGGCACCTATATCTGAAATGCCTATCAGCACCTATATTTGAAATGCCTATCGGCACCTATATTTGAAATGCCTATCGGCACATATATCTGAAATGCCTATCGGCACCTATTTTTAAAATGCCAATCGGCAACTATATCTGAAATGCCTTTCAGCACCTATATTTGAAATGCCTATCGGCAACCATATCTGAAATGCCTATCGACACCTATATTTGAAATACCTATCATCTTCTATATCTAAATTGCCTATCGGCAACTATTTTTAAAATGCCAATCGGCAACTATATCTAAAATGCCTATCGGCACCTATATCTGAAATGCCTATCGGCACCTATTTTTGAAATGCCTATCGGAAACTACATCTGAAATGCCTACCAGCACCTATATTTAAAATGCCTATCGGCAACCATATCTGGAATGCCTATCGGCACCTATATCTGAAATGCCTATCAGCTTCTATATCTAAAATGCCTATCGGCACCTATTTTTAAAATGCCGATCGGCCACTATATCTGAAATGCCTATCGGCACCTATATTTGATGTGCCTATCGACATCTATATTTTAAATGCCTATCGGAAACTACATCTGAATTGCCTATCAGCACCTATATTTGAAATGCCTATCGGCAACCATATGTGGAATGCCTATCGGCACCTATATTTGAAATGCCTATCGGCTTCTATATCTAAAATGCCTATCGGCACCTATTTTTAAAATGCCAATCGGCAACTATATCTGAAATGCCTATCGGCACCTATATCTGAAATGCCTATCGGCACCTATTTTTGAAATGCCTATCGGAAACTACATCTGGAATGCCTATCGGCAACCAAATCAAAAATGCCTATCGGCACCTATATTTGAAATGCCTATCGGCACCTATATCTAAAATGCCTATCAGCAACTATATTTGAAATGCCTATCGGCAACCAAATCAGAAATGCCTATCGGCACCTATATTTGAAATGCCTATCGGCACCTATATCTGAAATGCCTATCGGCACCTATTTTTAAAATGCCAATCGGCAACTATATCTGAAATGCCTATCAGCACCCATATTTGAAATGCCTATCGGCAACCATATCTGAAATGCCTATCGACACCTATATTAGAAATACCAATCGGCAACTATATCTGAAATGCCTATCAGCACCTATATTTGAAATGCCTATCGGCAATCAAATCAGAAATGCCTATCGGCACCTATATTTAAAATGCCTATCGGCAACTATATCTGAAATGCCTATCGGCACCTATTTTTAAAATGCCAATCGGCCATTATATCTGAAATGCCTATCGGCACCTATATCTGAAATGCCTATCGGCACCTATTTTTGAAATGCCTATCGGAAACTACATCTGAAAAGCTTATCAGCACCTATAATTTAAATGCCCATCGGCAACCATATCTGGAATGCCTATCGGCACCTATATTTGAAATGCCTATCGGCTTCTATATCTGAAATGCCTATCGGCACCTATTTTTAAAATGCCAATCGGCAACTATATCTGAAATGCCTATCGGCACCTATATCTGGAATGCCTATCGGCACCTATTTTTGAAATGCCTATCGGAAAGTACATCTGAAATGCCTATCAGCACCTTTATTTGAAATGCCTATCGGCAACCAAATCAGAAATGCCTATCGGCACCTATATCTGAAATGCCTTTTGGCATTTATATCTGAAATGCCTATCGGCACCTATATTTGAAATGCCTATCGGCACCTATATCTTAAATGCCTATCGGCAACTATATCTGATATGCCTATCGGCACCTATATCTGAAATGCCTATCGGCACCTATTTTTGAAATGCCTATCGGAAACTACATCTGAAATGCCTATCGGCACCTATTTTTAAAATGCCAATCGGCAACTATATCTGAAATGCTTATCGGCACCTATATATGAAATACCTATCGGCAATCAAATCAGAAATGCCTATCGGCACCTATATTTGAAATGCCTATCGGCTTCTATATCTGAAATGCCTATCGGCACCTATTTTTAAAATGCCAATCGGCAACTATAACTGAAATGCTTATCGGCACCTATATATGAAATACCTATCGGCAACCAAATCAGAAATGCCTATCGGCACCTATATTTGAAATGCCTATCGGCTTCTATATCAGAAATGCCTATCGGCACCTATTTTTAAAATGCCAATCGGCAACTATATCTGAAATGCTTATCGGCACCTATATATGAAATACCTATCGGCAACCAAATCAGAAATGCCTATCGGCACCTATATTTGAAATGCCTATCGGCTTCTATATCTGAAATGCCTATCGGCACCTATTTTTAAAATGCCAATCGGCACCTATATTTGAAATGCCTTTCGGCATTTATATCTAAAATGCCTATCGGCACCTATAAATGATATGCCTATCGGCACCTATATTTTAAATGCCTATCGGTAACTATATCTGAAATGCCTATCGGCATCTATTCCTGAAATGCCTATCGGCAACTATATCTGAAATGCCTATCGGCACCTATATTTGAAATGCCTATCCGCACCTATATCTATAATGCCTATCGGCACCTATTTTTAAAATGCCAATCGGCAACTATATCTGAAGTGCCTATCAGCACCTATATTTGAAATGCCTATCGGCAACCAAATCAGAAATGCCTATCGTCGCCTATATTTGAAATGCCTATCAGCACCTATATCTGTAATGCCTATCGGCACCTATTTTTAAAATGCCAATCGGCAACTATATCTGAAATGCCTATCGGCACCTATATCTGAAATGCCTATCGGCACCTATTTTTGAAATGCCTATCGGAAACTACATTTGAAATGCCTATCAGCACCTATATTTGAAATGCCTATCGGCAACTATATCTGGAATGCCTATCGGCACCTATATTTGAAATGCCTATCGGCTTCTATATCTGAAATGCATATCAGCACTTATTTTTAAAATGCCAATCGGCAACTATATCTGAAATGCCTATCGGCACCTATATCTGAAATGCCTATCGGCACCTATTTTTGAAATGCCTATCGTAAACTACATCTGAAATGCCTATCAGCACCTATATTTGAAATGTATATCGGCAACCAAATCAGAAATGCCTATCGGCACCTATATCTGAAATGCCTTTAGGCATTTATATCTGAAATGCCTATCGGCACCTATTTTTGTAATGCCTATCGGAAACTACATCTGAAATGCCTATCAGCACCTATATTTGAAATGCCTATCGGCACGTATATCTGAAATGCCTATCGGCACCTATTTTTAAAATGCCAATCGGCTACTATATCTGAAATGCCTATCAGCACCTATATTTGAAATGCCTATCGGCAACCAAATCAGAAATTTTTATCGGCACCTATATTTGAAATGCCTATAGGCACCTATATCTGAAATGCCGATCAGCACCTATATTTGAGATGACTATCGGCAACTATATTTGAAAATGCCTTTCGGCATTTATATCTGAAATGCCTATCGGCACATATATTTGTTATGCCTATCGGCACCTATATTTTAAATGCCTATCGGCAACTTTATCTGAAATGCCTATCGGCACCTATATCTGAAATGCCTATCGGCACCTATTTTTGAAATGCCTATCGGCACCTATATTTAAATGCCTATCGGCAACCATATCTGAAATGCCTATCGACACTTATATTTGAAATACCTATCGGCTTCTATATATGAAATGCCTATCGGCACCTATTTTTAAAATGCCAATCGGCAACTATATCTGAAATGCCTATCGGCACCTATATCTGAAATGCCTATCGGCACCTATTTTTGACATGCCTATCGGCAACCAAATCAGAAATGCCTATTGGCACCTATATTTGAAATGCCTATCGGCACCTATATCTAAATGCCTATCGGCACCTATTTTAAAAATGCCAATCGGCAACTATATCTGAAATGCCTATCAGCACCCATATCTAAAATGCCTATCGGCAACCATATCTGAAATGCCTATCGACCACTATATTTGAAATACCTATCGGCTTCTATATCTGAAATGCCTATCGGCACCTATTTTTAAAATGCCAATCGGCAACTATATCTGAAATGCCTATCGGCACCTATATCTGAAATGCCTATCAGCACCTATATTTGAAATGCCTATCGGCAACCAAATCAGAAATGCCTATCGGCACCTATATTTGAAATGCCTATCGGCACATATATCTGAAATGCCTATCGGCACCTATTTTTAAAATGCCAATCGGCAACTATATCTGAAATGCCTTTCAGCACCCATATTTGAAATGCCTATCGGCAACCATATCTGAAATGCCTATCGACACCCATATTTGAAATACCTATCATCTTCTATATCTGAAATGCCTATCGGCAACTATTTTTAAAATGCCAATCGGCAACTATATCTAAAATGCCTATCGGCACCTATATCTGAAATGCCTATCGGCACCTATTTTTGAAATGCCTATCGGAAACTACATCTGAAATGCCTACCAGCACATATATTTGAAATGCGTATCGGCAAACATATCTGGAATGCCTATCGGCACCTATATCTGAAATGCCTATTGGCTTCTATATCTAAAATGCCTATCGGCACCTATTTTTAAAATGCCGATCGGCCACTATATCTGAAATGCCTATCGGCACCTATATTTGATGTGCCTATCGCCACCTATATTTTAAATGCCTATCGGCAACTATATCTGAAATGCCTATCGGCACCTATATCTGAAATGCCTATCAGCAACTATATTTGAAATGCCTATCGGCAACCAAATCAGAAATGCCTATCGGCACCTATATTTGAAATGCCTATCGGCACCTATATCTGAAATGCCTATCGGCACCTATTTTTAAAATGCCAATCGGCAACTATATCTGAAATGCCTATCAGCACCCATATTTGAAATGCCTATCGGCAACCATATCTGAAATGCCTATCGACACCTATATTAGAAATACCTATCGGCTTCTATATCTGAAATGCCTATCGGCACCTATTTATAAAATGCCAATCGGCAACTATATCTGAAATGCCTATCGGCACCTATATAAGAAATGCCTATCGGCACCTATTTTTGAAATGCCTATCGGAAACTACATCTGAACTACCTATCAGCACCTATATTTGAAATGCCTATCGGCAACCATATCTGGAATGCCTATCGGCACCTATATTTGAAATGCCTATCGGCTTCTATATCTGAAATGCCTATCGGCACCTATTTTTAAAATGCCAATCGGCAACTATATCTGAAATTCCTATCGGCACCTATATCTGAAATGCCTATCGGCACCTATTTTTGAAATGCCTATCGGAAACTACATCTGAAATGCCAATCAGCACCTATATTTGAAATGCCTATCGGCACCTATATTTTAAATGCCTATCGGCAACTATATCTGATATGCCTATCGGTACCTATTTTTGAAATGCCTATCGGAAACTACATCTGAAATGCCTATCAGCACCTATATTTGAAATGCCTATCGGCAACCAAATCAGAAATGTCTATCGGCACCCATATCTGAAATGCCTTTCGGCATTTATATCTGAAATGCCTATCGGCACCATTATTTGAAATGCCTATCGGCACCTATATTTTAAATGCCTATCGGCAACTATATCTGAAATGCCTATCGGCACCTATTTTTGAAATGCCTATCGGAAACTACATCTGAAATGCCTATCGGCACCTATTTTTAAAATGCCAATCAGCAACTATATCTGAAATGCCTATCAGCACCCATATTTAAAATGCCTATCGGCAACCATATCTGACATGCCTATCGACACCTATGTTTGAAATACCTATCGGCTTCTATATCTGAAATGCCTATCGGCACCTATTTTTAAAATGCCAATCGGTAATTATATCTGAAATGCCTATCGGCACCTATATCTGAAACGCCTATCGGCACCTATTTTTGAAATGTCTATCGGAAACTACATAAATGCCTATCAGCACCTATCTTTGAAATGCCTATCGCCTTCTATATCTGAAAAGCCTATCGGCACCTATTTTTAAAATGCCAATCGGCAACTATATCTGAAAAGCCTATCGGCATCTATATCTGAAATGCCTATCGGCAACCATATCTGGAATGTCTATCGGCACCTATATTTAAATGCCTATCGGCTTCTATATCTGAAATGCCTATCGGCACCTATTTTTAAAATGCCAATCAGTAACTATAATTGAAATGCCTATCAACACCTATATCTGAAATGCCTATCGGCACCTATTTTTGTAGTGCCTATCGAAAACTACATCTGAAATGCCTATCAGCACCTATATTTGAAATGCCTGTCAGCAACCAAATAAGAAATGCCTAACGGCACCTATATTTGAAATGCCTCTAGGCATTTATATCTGAAATGCCTATCGGCACCTATATTTTAAATGCCTATCGGCAACTATATTTTAAATGCCTATCGGCAACTATATCTGAAATGCCTATCGGCATCTATTTCTGAAATGCCTATCGGACACTATATCTGAAATGCCTATCGGCACCTATATTTGAAATGCCTATCGGCACCTATATCTGAAATCCTTATCGGCACCTATTTTTTAAATGCCAATCGGCAACTATATCTGAAATGCCTATCAGCACCTATATTTAAAATGCCTATCGGCAACCAGATCAGAAATGCCTATCGGCACCTATATTTGAAATGCCTATCGGTACCTACATCTGAAATGCCTATCAGCACCTATATTTGAAATGCCTATCGGCTACTATATTTCAAATGCCTTTCGGCATTTATATCTGAAATGCCTATCGGCACCTATATTTGATATGCCTATCGGCACCTAAATTTTAAATGCCTATCGGCAACTATATCTGAAATGCTTATCGGCATCTATTTCTGAAATGCTTATCGGCATCTATATCTGAAATGCCTATCGGCACCTATATCTGAAATGCCTATCGGCACCTATATCTGAAATGCCTATCGGCACCTATATCTGAAATGCCTATCGGCACCTATTTTTGAAATGCCTATCGGCAACCAAATCAGAAATGCCTATCGGCACCTATATTTAAAATGCCTAACGGCACCTATATCCGAAATGCCTATCGGCAACTATATTCGAAATGCCTTTCGGAATTTATATCTGAAATGCCTATCGGCACCTATATTTGATATGCCTATCGGCACCTATATTTTAAATGCCTATCGGCACCTTTATCTGAAATGCCTATCGGCACCTATTTTTAAAATGCCAATCGGCAACTATATCTGAAATGCCTATCAGCACCTATATTTGAAATGCCTATCGGCAACCAAATCAGAAATGCCTATCGGCACCTATATTAGAAATGCCTATCGGCACCTATATCTAAAATGCCTATCAGCACCTATATTTGAAATGCCTATCGGCAACCAAATCATAAATGAATATCGGCACCTATATTTGAAATGCCTATAGGCACCTATATCTGAAATGCCTATCGGCACTTATTTTTAAAATGCCAATCGGCAACTATATCTGAAATGCCTATCAGCACCCATATTAGAAATGCCTATCGGCAACCATATCTGAAATGCCTATCGACACCTATATTTGAAATACCTATCGGCTTCTATATCTGAAATGCCTATCGGCACCTATTTTTAAAATGCCAATCGGCAACTATATCTGAAAAGCCAATCGACACCTATAGCCGAAATGCCTATCGGCACCTATTTTTAAAATGCCTATCGGAAACTACATCTGAAATGCCTATCAGCACCTATATTTGAAATGCCTATCGGCAACCATATCTGAAATGCCTATCGGCACCTATATTTGAAATGCCTATCGGCTTCTATATCTGAAATGCCTATTGGCACGTATTTTTTAAATGCCAATCGGCAACTATATCTGAAATGCCTATCGGCACCTATATCTGAAATGCCTATCGGCACCTATTTTTGAAATGCCTATCGGAAACTACATCTGAAATGCCTATCAGCACCTATATTTGAAATGCCTATCGGCAACCAAATCAGTAATGCCTATCGGCACCTATATCTGAAATGCCTTTCGGCATTTATATCTGAAATGCCTATCGGCACCTATATTTGAAATGCCTATCGGATCCTATATTTTAAATGCCTATCGGCAACTATATCTGATATGCCTATCGGCACCTATATCTGAAATGCCTATCGGCACCTATTTTTGAAATGCCTATCGGAAACTACATCTAAAATGCCTATCGGCACCTATTTTTAAAATGCCAATCGGCAACTTTATCTGAAATGCCTATCGGCACCTATATATGAAATGCCTATCGGCACCTATTTTTCAAATTCCTATCAGAAACTACATCTGAAATGCCTATCGGCACCTATATTTGATATGCCTATCGGCACCTATATTTTAAAGGCCTATCGGCAACTATATCTGAAATGCTTATCGGCATCTATTTCTGAAATGGCTATCGGCACCTATATCCTAAATGCCTATCGGAACCTATATCTGAAATGCCTATCGGCACCTATATCAGAAATGCCTATCGGCACCTATATCTGAAATGTCTATCGGCACCTATATTTGAAATGCCTATCGGCACCTATTTTTGAAATGCCTATCGGCAACCAAATCAGAAATGCCTATCGGCACCTATATTTAAAATGCCTAACGGCACCTATATCTGAAATGCCTATCGGCACCTATATTTGAAATGCCTATCGGCACCTATATCTGAAATGCCTATCAGCACCTATATTTAAAATGCCTATCGGCAAATATATTTAAGATGCCTTTCGGCATTTATATCTGAAATGCCTATCGGCACCTATCTTTGATATGCCTATCGGCACCTATATTTTAAATGCCTATCGGCAACTATATCTGAAATGCCTATCGGCATCTATTTCTAAAATGCCTATCTGCAACTATATCTTAAATGCCTATCGGCACCTATATTTGAAATGCCTATCGGCACCTTTATCTGAAATGCCTATCGGCATCTATTTTTAAAATGCCAATCCGCAACTATATCTGAAATGCCTATCGGCACCTATATCTGAAATGCCTATCGGCACCTATTTTTAAAATGCCAATCGGCAACTATATCTGAAATGCCTATCAGCACCCATATTTGAAATCCCTATCGGCAACCATATCTGAAATGCCTATCGACACCTATATTTGAAATACCTATCAGCTTCTATATCTAAAATGCCTATCGGCACATATTTTTAAAATGCCAATCGGCAACTATATCTGAAATGCCTATCGACACATATATCTGAAATGCCTATCGGCACCTATTTTTGAAATGCCTATCGGAAACTACATCTGAAATGCCTATCAGCACCTATATTTGAAATGCCTATCGGCAAGCATATCTGAAATGCCTATCGGCACCAATATTTGAAATGCCTATCGGCTTCTATATCTGAAATGTCTATCGGCACCTATTTTTTAAATGCCAATCTGCAACTATATCTGAAATGCCTATCGGCAACCAAATCAGAAATGCCTATCGGCACCTATATTTGAAATGCCTAACGGCACCTATATCTGAAATGCCTATCGGCACCTTATATTTGAAATGCCTATCGGCATATATATCTGAAATGCCTATCAGCACCTATATTTGAAATGCCTATCGGCACCTTTATCTGAAATGCCTATCGGCACCTATTTTTAAAATGCCAATCGGCAACTATCTCTGAAATGCCTATCAGCACCTATATTTGAAATGCCTATCGGCGACCAAATCAGAAATGCCTATCGGCACATATATTTGAAATGCCTATCGGCACCTATATCTGAAATGCTTATCAGCACCTATATTTGAAATGCCTATCGGCAACCAAATCAGAAATGCCTATCGGCACCTATATTAGAAATGCCTATCGGCACCTATATCTAAAATGCCTATCAGCACCTATATTTGAAATGCCTATCGGCAACCAAATCATAAATGAATATCGGCACCTATATTTGAAATGCCTATAGGCACCTATATCTGAAATGCCTATCGGCACTTATTTTTAAAATGCCAATCGGCAACTATATCTGAAATGCCTATCAGCACCCATATTAGAAATGCCTATCGGCAACCATATCTGAAATGCCTATCGACACCTATATTTGAAATACCTATCGGCTTCTATATCTGAAATGCCTATCGGCACCTATTTTTAAAATGCCAATCGGCAACTATATCTGAAAAGCCTATCGACACCTATAGCCGAAATGCCTATCGGCACCTATTTTTAAAATGCCTATCGGAAACTACATCTGAAATGCCTATCAGCACCTATATTTGAAATGCCTATCGGCAACCATATCTGCAATGCCTATCGGCACCTATATTTGAAATGCCTATCGGCTTCTATATCTGAAATGCCTATTGGCACGTATTTTTTAAATGCCAATCGGCAACTATATCTGAAATGCCTATCGGCACCTATATCTGAAATGCCTATCGGCACCTATTTTTGAAATGCCTATCGGAAACTACATCTGAAATGCCTATCAGCACCTATATTTGAAATGCCTATCGGCAACCAAATCAGTAATGCCTATCGGCACCTATATCTGAAATGCCTTTCGGCATTTATATCTGAAATGCCTATCGGCACCTATATTTGAAATGCCTATCGGATCCTATATTTTAAATGCCTATCGGCAACTATATCTGATATGCCTATCGGCACCTATATCTGAAATGCCTATCGGCACCTATTTTTGAAATGCCTATCGGAAACTACATCTAAAATGCCTATCGGCACCTATTTTTAAAATGCCAATCGGCAACTTTATCTGAAATGCCTATCGGCACCTATATATGAAATACCTATCGGCACCTATTTTTCAAATTCCTATCAGAAACTACATCTGAAATGCCTATCGGCACCTATATTTGATATGCCTATCGGCACCTATATTTTAAAGGCCTATCGGCAACTATATCTGAAATGCTTATCGGCATCTATTTCTGAAATGGCTATCGGCACCTATATCCTAAATGCCTATCGGAACCTATATCTGAAATGCCTATCGGCACCTATATCAGAAATGCCTATCGGCACCTATATCTGAAATGTCTATCGGCACCTATATTTGAAATGCCTATCGGCACCTATTTTTGAAATGCCTATCGGCAACCAAATCAGAAATGCCTATCGGCACCTATATTTAAAATGCCTAACGGCACCTATATCTGAAATGCCTATCGGCACCTATATTTGAAATGCCTATCGGCACCTATATCTGAAATGCCTATCAGCACCTATATTTAAAATGCCTATCGGCAAATATATTTAAGATGCCTTTCGGCATTTATATCTGAAATGCCTATCGGCACCTATCTTTGATATGCCTATCGGCACCTATATTTTAAATGCCTATCGGCAACTATATCTGAAATGCCTATCGGCATCTATTTCTAAAATGCCTATCTGCAACTATATCTTAAATGCCTATCGGCACCTATATTTGAAATGCCTATCGGCACCTTTATCTGAAATGCCTATCGGCATCTATTTTTAAAATGCCAATCCGCAACTATATCTGAAATGCCTATCGGCACCTATATCTGAAATGCCTATCGGCACCTATTTTTAAAATGCCAATCGGCAACTATATCTGAAATGCCTATCAGCACCCATATTTGAAATGCCTATCGGCAACCATATCTGAAATGCCTATCGACACCTATATTTGAAATACCTATCAGCTTCTATATCTAAAATGCCTATCGGCACATATTTTTAAAATGCCAATCGGCAACTATATCTGAAATGCCTATCGACACATATATCTGAAATGCCTATCGGCACCTATTTTTGAAATGCCTATCGGAAACTACATCTGAAATGCCTATCAGCACCTATATTTGAAATGCCTATCGGCAAGCATATCTGAAATACCTATCGGCACCAATATTTGAAATGCCTATCGGCTTCTATATCTGAAATGTCTATCGGCACCTATTTTTTAAATGCCAATCTGCAACTATATCTGAAATGCCTATCGGCAACCAAATCAGAAATGCCTATCGGCACCTATATTTGAAATGCCTAACGGCACCTATATCTGAAATGCCTATCGGCACCTTATATTTGAAATGCCTATCGGCATATATATCTGAAATGCCTATCAGCACCTATATTTGAAATGCCTATCGGCACCTTTATCTGAAATGCCTATCGGCACCTATTTTTAAAATGCCAATCGGCAACTATCTCTGAAATGCCTATCAGCACCTATATTTGAAATGCCTATCGGCGACCAAATCAGAAATGCCTATCGGCACATATATTTGAAATGCCTATCGGCACCTATATCTGAAATGCTTATCAGCACCTATATTTGAAATGCCTATCGGCAACCAAATCATAAATGCCTATCGGCACCTATATTTGAAATGCCTATCGGCACCTATATCTGAAATGCCTATCGGCACCTATTTTTAAAATGCCAATCGGCAACTATATCTGAAATGCCTATCAGCACCCATATTTAAAATGCCTATCGGCAACCATACCTGAAATGCCTATCGACACCTATATTTGAAATACCTATCGGCTTCTATATCTCAAATGCCTATCAACACCTATTTTTAAAATGCCAATCGGCAACTATATCTGAAATGCCTATCGACACCTATATCTGAAATGCCTATCGGCACCTATTTTTGAAATGCCTATCGGCAACCAAATCAAATTTGCCTATCGGCACCTATATCTGAAATGCCTTTCGGCATTTATAACTGAAATGCCTATCGGCACCTATATTTGAAATGCCTATCGGCACCTATATTTTAAATGCCTATCGGCAACTATATCTGATATGCCTATCGGCACCTATATCTGAAATGCCTATCGGCACCTATTTTTAAAATGCCAATCGGCAACTTTATCTGAAGTGCCTATCGGCACCTATATATGAAATGCCTATCGGCACCTATATTTGATATGCCTATCGGCACCTATATTTGATATGCCTATCGGCACCTATATTTGAAATGCCTATCGGCAACTATATCTGAAATGCCTATCGGCATCCATTTCTGAAGTGCCTATCGGCAACTATATCTGAAATGCCTATCGGCACCTATATTTGAAATGCCTATCGGCGCCTATATCTGAAATGCCTATCGGCAACTATTTTTAAAATGCCAATCGGCAACTATATCTGAAATGCCTATCAGCACCTATATTTGAAATACCTATCGGCTTCTATATCTGAAATGCCTATCGGCACCTATTTTTAAAATGCCAATCGGCAACTATATCTGAAATGCCTATCAGCACTTATATTTGAAATGCCTATCGGCTCCAATATCCGAAAGGCCTATCGGCACCTATATTTGAAATGCCTATCGGCTTCTATATCTGAAATGCCTATCGGCACCTATTTTTTAAATGCCAATCGGCAACTATATCTGAAATGCCTATCGGCACCTATATCTGAAATGCCTATCGGCACCTATTTTTGAAATGCCTATCGGAAACTACACCTGAAATGCCTATCAGCACCTATATTTGAAGTGCCTATCGGCAACCAAATCAGAAATGCCTATCGGCACCTATATTTGATATGCTTATCGGCACCTATATTTTAAATGCCTATCAGCAACTATATCTGAAATGCCTATCGGCATCTATTTCTAAAATGCCTATCGGCAACTATATCTGAAATGCCTATCGGCACCTATATTTGAAATGCCTATCGGCACCTATATCTGAAATGCCTATCGGCACCTATTTTTAAAATGCCAATCGGCAACTATATCTGAAAAGCCTATCAGCACCTATATTTGAAATGCCTATCGGCAACCAAATCAGAAATGCCTATCGGCACCTATATTTGAAATGCCTATAGGCACCTATATCTGAAATGCCTATCAACACCTATATTTGAAATGCCTATCGGCAACCAAATCAGAAATGCCTATCGGCACCTATACTTGAAATGCCTATCGGCACCTATATCTGAAATGCCTATCGGCACCTATTTTTAAAATGCCAATCGGCAAATATATCTGAAATGCCTATCAGCACACATATTTGAAATGCCTATCGGCAACCATATCTGAAATGCCTATCGACACCTATGTTTGAATTACCTATCGGCTTCTAAATCTAAAATGCCTATCGGCACCTATTTTTAAAATGCCAATCCGCAACTATATCTAAAATGCCTATCGGCACCTCTATATCTGAAATGCCTATCGGCACCTATTTTTGAAATGACTATCGGAAACTACATCAGAAATGCCTATCAGCACCTATATTTGAAATGCCTATCGGCACCTATATCTGAAATGCCTATCGGCACCTATTTTTGAAATGCCTATCGGAAACTACATCTGAAATGCCTATCAGCACCTATATATGAAATGCCTATCAGCAACCAAATCAGAAATGCCTACCGGCACCTATATTTAAAATGCCTATCGACAACTATACTTGAAATGCCTTTCGGCATTTATATCTGAAATGCCTATCGGCACCTATATTTGATATGCCTATCGGCACCTATATTTTAAATGCCTATCGGCAACTATATCTGAAATGCTTATCGGCATCTATTTCTGAAATGCCTATCGGCACCTATATCCTAAATGCCTATCGGCACCTATATCTGAAATGCCTATCGGCACCTATATCAGAAATGCCTATCGGCACCTATATCTGAAATGCCTATCAGCACCTATATTTGAAATGCCTATCGGCAACCAAATCATAAATACCTATCGGCACCTATATTTGAAATGCCTATCGGCACCTATATCTGAAATGCCTATCGGCACCTATTTTTAAAATGCCAATCGGCAACTATATCTGAAATGCCTATCAGCACCCATATTTGAAATGCCTATCGGCAACCATATCTGAAATGCCTATCGACACCTATATTTGAAATACCTATCGGCTTCTATATCTGAAATGCCTATCGGCACCTATTTTTAAAATGCTAATCGGCAACTATATCTGAAATGCCTACCGACACATATATCTGAAATGCCTATCGGCACCTATTTTTAAAATGCCTATCGGAAACTACATCTGAAATGCCTATCAGCACCTATATTTGAAATGCCTATCGGCAAACATATCTGAAATGCCTATCGGCACCAATATTTGAAATGCCTTTCGGCTTCTATATCTGAAATGCCTATCGGCACCTATTTTTTAAATGCCAATCGGCAACTATATCTGAAATGCCTATCGGCAACCAAATCAGAAATGCCTATCGGCACCTATATTTGAAATGCCTAACGGCTCCTATATCTGAAATGCCTGTCGGCACCTATATTTGAAATGCCTATCGGCACCTATATCTGAAATGCCTATCAGCACCTATATTTGAAATGCCTATCGGCACCTTTATCTGAAATGCCTATCGGCACCTATTTTTAAAAATGCCAATCGGCAACTATATCTGAAATGCCTATCAGCACCTATATTTGAAATGCCTATTGGCAACCAAATAAGAAATGCCTATCGGCACATATATTTGAAATACCTATCGGCACCTATATCTGAAATGTCTATCAGCACCTATATTTGAAATGCCTATCGGCAACCAAATCATAAATGCCTATCGGCACCTATATTTGAAATGCCTATCGGCACCTATATCTGAAATGCCTATCGGCACCCATTTTTAAAATGCCAATCGGCAACTATATCTAAAATGCCTATCAGCACCCATATTTGAAATGCCTATCGGCAACCATATCTGAAATGCCTATCGACACCTATATTTGAAATACCTATCGGCTTCTATATCTGAAATGCCTATCGGCACCTATTTTTAAAATGCCAATCGGCAACTATATCTGAAATGCCTATCGGCATCTATATTTGAAATGCCTATCGGCACCAATATTTTAAATGCCTATCGGCAACTATATCTGATATGCCTATCGGCACCTATATCTGAAATGCCTATCGGCACCTATTTTTAAAATGCCAATCGGCAACTTTATCTGAAGTGCCTATCGGCACCTATATATGAAATGCCTATCGGCACCTATATTTGATATGCCTATCGGCACCTATATTTGATATGCCTATCGGCACCTATATTTTAAATGCCTATCGGCAACTATATCTGAAATGCCTATCGGCATCTATTTCTGAAGTGCCTATCAGGAACTATATCTGAAATGCCTATCGGCACCTATATTTGAAATGCCTATTGGCACCTATAACTGAAATGCCTATCGGCACCTATTTTTGAAATGCCAATCGGCAACTATATCTGAAATGCCTATCAGCACCTATATTTGAAATGCCTATCGGCAACCAAATCAGAAATGCCTATCGGCACCTATATTTGAAATGCCTATAGGCACCTATATCTGAAATGCCTATCAACACCTATATTTGAAATGCCTATCGGCAACCAAATCAGAAATGCCTATCGGCACCTATATTTAAATTGCCTATCGGCACCTATATCTGAAATGCCTAGCGGCACCTATTTTTAAAATGCCAATCGGCAACTATATCTAAAATGCCTATCAGCACCCATATTTGAAATGCCTATCGGCAACCATATCTGAAATGCCTATCGACACCTATATTTGAAATGCCTATCGGCTTCTATATCTGAAATGCCTATCGACACCTATATCTGAAATGCCTATCGGCACCTATTTTTGAAATGCCTATCGGAAACTACATTCTAAATGCCTATCAGCACCTATATTTGAAATGCCTATCGGCAACCATATCTGAAATGCCTATCGGCACCTATCTTTGAAATGCCTATCGGCTTCTCTATCTGAAATGCCTATCGGCACCTATTTTTTAAATGCCTATCGGCACCTATATCTGAAATGCCTATCGGCACCTATTTTTGAAATGCCTATCGGAAACTACATCTGAAATGCCTATCAGCACCTATATTTGAAATTCCTATCGGCAAACATATCTGGAATGCCTATCGGCACCTATTTTATAAAATGCCAATCGGCAACTTTATCTGAAGTGCCTATCGGCATCTATATATGAAATGCCTATCGGCACCTATATTTGATATGCCTATCGGCACCTATATTTGATATGCCTATCGGCACCTATATTTTAAATGCCTATCGGCAACTATATCTGAAATGCCTATCGGCATCTATTTCTGAAGTGCCTATCGGCAACTATATCTGAAATGCCTATCGGCACCTATATTTGAAATGCCTATCGGCACCTATATCTGAAATGCCTATCGGCACCTATTTTTGAAATGCCAATCGGCAACTATATCTGAAATGCCTATCAGCACCTATATTTGAATTGCCTATCGGCAACCAAATCAGATATTTTTATCGGCACCTATATTTGAAATGCCTATCGGCACCTATATCTGAAATGCCTATCAGAACCTATATTTGAAATTCCTATCGGCAACTATATTTGATATGCTTTTCAGCATTTATATCTGAAATGATTATCGGCACCTATATTTGATATGCTTATCGGCACCTATATTTTAAATGCCTATCGTCAACTATATCAGAAATGCCTATCGGCGCCTATATTTGAAATGCCTATCGGCACCTATATCTGAAATGCCTATCGGCACCTATTTTTAAAATGCCAATCGGCAACTATATCTAAAATGCCTATCAGCACCTATATTTGAAATGCCTATCGGCAACCAAATCAGAAATGCCTATCGGCACCTATATTTGAAATGCCTATAGGCACCTATATCTGAAATGCCTATCAACACCTATATTTGAAATGCCTATCGGCAACCAAATCAGAAATGCCTATCGGCACCTATATTTGAAATGCCTATCGGCACCTATATCTGAAATGCCTAGCGGCACCTATTTTTTAAATGCCAATCGGCAACTATATCTAAAATGCCTATCAGCACCCATATTTGAAATGCCTATCGGCAACCATATCTGAAATGCCTATCGACACCTATATTTGAAATACCTATCGGCATCTATATCTGAAATGCCTATCGACACCTATATCTGAAATGCCTATCGGCACCTATTTTTGAAATGCCTATCGGAAACTACATTCTAAATGCCTATCAGCACCTATATTTGAAATGCCTATCGGCAACCATATCTGAAAGCCTATCGGCACCTATATTTGAAATGCCTATCGGCTTCTATATCTGAAACGCCTATCGGCACCTATTTTTTAAATGCCTATCGGCACCTATATCTGAAATGCCTATCGGCACCTATTTTTGAAATGCCTATCGGAAACTACATCTGAAATGCCTATCAGCACCTATATTTGAAATGCCTATCGGCAAACATATCTGGAATGCCTATCGGCACCTTTATTTGAAATGCCTATCGGCTTCTATATCTGACATGCCTATCGGCACCTATTTTTAAAATGCCAATCGGCAACTATATCTGAAATGCCTATCGGCACCTATATCTGAAATGCCTATCGGCACCTATTTTCGCAATGCCTATCGGAAACTACATCTGAAATGCCTATCAGCACCTATATTTGAAATGCCTATCGGCAACCAAATCAGAAATGCCTATCGGCACCTATATTTGAAATGCCTATCGGCAACTATATTTGAAATGCCTTTCGGCATTTATATCTAAAATGCCTATCGGCACCTATATTTGATATACCTATCGGCACCTATATTTTAAATGCCTATCGGCAACTATATCTGAAATGCCTATCGGCATCTATTTCTGAAATGCCTATTGGCAACTATATCTGAAATGCCTATCGGCACCTATATTTGAAATGCCTATCGGCACCTATATCTGAAATGCCTATCGGCACCTATATTTGAAATGCCTATCGGCAACTATATTTGAAATGCCTTTCGGCATTTATATCTAAAATGCCTATCGGCACCTATATTTGATATACCTATCGGCACCTATATTTTAAATGCCTATCGGCAACTATATCTGAAATGCCTATCGGCATCTATTTCTGAAATGCCTATTGGCAACTATATCTGATATGCCTATCGGCACCTATATTTGAAATGCCTATCGGCACCTATATCTGAAATGCCTATCAGCACCTGTTTTTAAAATGCCAATCGGCAACTATATCTGAAATGCCTATCAGCACCTATATTTGAAATGCCTATCGGCAGCCAAATCAGAAATCCCTTTTGGCAGCCAAATCAGAAATGCCTATCGGCACCTATATTTAAAATGCCTACAGGCACCTATATCTGAAATGCCTATCAACACCTATATTTGAAATGCCTATCAGCAACCAAATCAGAAATGCCTATCGGCACCTATATTTGAAATGCCTATCAGCACCTATATCTGAAAAGCCTATCGGCACCTATTTTTAAAATGCCAATCGGTTACTATATCTGAAATGCCTATCAGCACCTATATTTGAAATGCCTATCGGCAACCATATCTGAAATGCCTATCGACACCTATATTTGAAATACCTATCGGCTTCTATATCTGAAATGCCTATCGGCACCTATTTTTAAAATGCCAATCGGCAACTATATCTAAAATGCCTATCGGCACCTATATCTGAAATGCCTATCGGCACCTATTTTTGAAATGCTATTCGGAAACTACATCTGAAATGCCTATCAGCACCTATATTTGAAATGCCTTTCGGCAACCAGATCTGGAATGCCTATCGGCACCTATATTTGAAATGCCTATCGGCTTCTATATCTGAAATGCCCATAGGCACTTATTTTTAAAATGCCAATCGGCAACTATATCTGAGTTGCCTATCGGCACCTATATCTGAAATGCCTATCGGCACCTATTTTTGAAATGCCTATCGGAAACTACATCTGAAATGCCTATCAGCACCTATATTTGAAATGCCTATCGGCAACCAAATCAGAAATGCCTACCGGCACCTATATTTGAAATGCCTTTCGGCATTTATATCTGAAATGCCTATCGGCACCTATATTTGATATGCCTATCGGCACCTATATTTTAAATGCCTATCGGCAACTATATCTGATATGCTTATCGGCATCTATTTCTGAAATGCCTATCGGCACCTATATCTGAAATGACTATCGGCACCTATATCTGAAATGCCTATCGGCACCTATATCTGAAATGCCTATCGGCACCTATATCTAAAATGCCTATCGGCACCTATATCTGAAATGCCTATCGGTACCTATTTTTGAAATGCCTATCGGCAGCCAAATCAGAAATGCCCATCGGCACCTATATTAGAAATGCCTAACGGCACCTATATCTGCAATGCCTATCGGCACCTATTTTTAAAATGCCAATCAGCAACTATATCTGAAATGCCTATCAGCACCCATATATGAAATGCCTATCGGCAACCATATCTGAAATGCCTATCGACACCTATATTTGAAATACCTATCGGCTTCTATATCTGAAATGCCTATCGGCACCAATTTTTAAAATGCCAATCGGCAACTGTATCTGAAATGCCTATCGGCACCTATATTTGAAATGCCTATCGGCTTCTATATCTGAAATGCCTATCGGCACCTATTTTTAAAATGCCAATCGGCAACTATATCTGAAATGCCTATCGGCACCTATATCTGAAATGCCTATCAGCACCTACATTTGAAATGCCTTTCGGCAACTATATTTAATATGCCTTTCGGCATTTATATCTGAAATGCATATCGGCACCTATATTTGATATGCCTATCGGCACCTATATTTTAAATGCCTATCGGCAACTATATATGAAATGCCTATCGGCATCTATTTCTGAAATGCCTATCGTCAACTATATCTGAAATGCCTATCGGCACCTATTTTTAAAATGCCAATCGGCAACTATATCTGAAATGCCTATCAGCACC